>JAOBSW010000743.1:0-103938 GCA_026214975.1 Gentiana macrophylla | reverse complement strand
TTTTATCAAACAAAAGTCCGAGTCTCAAATCATTTACAAATGTCATGTTCACTTTCTTTAAGGCAACTATATTATCGATGTGAAAGTGAATCCATTTGTTCCAACAAATCTGAAAAAGAAATTAAATTTCGTGATATTCAAGGATTAAAATCAAATTTGTTTCCTTATATCACTCCCACTATTTTAGCCAAATAATCGTCCGTTGTCTACTTTTATCATGAATGCCCAAATACCTTGTTCTTAGAACTTAGCTTTCGAGTCAAATTACTCGGTTAAGAAAGTCTCTAACTATTCATAGGTTAATGATCCAAATCACTTTCCTTATCCTTTACTTTCTTTGATTAATATTTCGGTTTTGCTTTTAACTTATTTAGTTTTGATGACATTCCTTTTAGACATTCTTTCCCATTCTTGGATTTCTTTAAGAAATGGCAGTGAACTAGCAATTCATTTGAGTAGTCACTACTCGTGAACTGCGGGATGTTCTGTGAGATTGATGCCAAATCATTCTCGTCAGCATGAGTGACAACAGTCACATTCTTATCAAATGTCACTTAAGTTGTAGGCTCAAGAGGATCATCCTCTTTCGAAGAATTAATTTGCATTCTCCATTATTGAGTTCAATGTTCTTGTTACTTTTCCAATTTTATGAAGTCATCATCAGTCAATTTATAGTGTTTAGCAGTTTAGATACCTTGAGATGATTTGTAGTTGTTAAAAATAAATCATGACAAAATATAAATCAAATCATACACCACAAATAATTTTTATTTTAGGAATAATAAACGTGATGTCATGCATGCATTTTATCCTACCATTCCAAGGATTTAATCTCACACCTCGATTGCATGACGGGTAGGTCAAAGAGTTGACAATTAAATTGAGACAATCTCTCTCAACAATTAATCGAGAATCAAACATCCTGATTTAATTGTTGATTACCTTCCTTTTCAGCCAAGATATTTCCAAAAATATCCTTTAGAGTGTGACTCATCGCTTTTGATTTTTAAGTAGACCCCAGTATGCCGCCGAAGGTAGGTCGCTGACCCGACTCAAAATCGTATCCTTTCGGAACCAAGCCTTGAATTTTGACAGCGGTGAAGGCCATCTGAAGGGGGCCGAAATCAAAGCGGCACGAGGCGTCACCATTCTCTCACGGTGCTTGTGTCAACAGTAGAGGCCGAGGGGTCGGTTGTCACCTTCCCCGCTCTCACTCGTTATTTTGAAAATTAGGTAGTCTTTTAGGATTTTCAAAATTTATTTACCATCCGAAAAACAATAAATCATGAATATTTAAATCAATCCTCCCACTAGTTCTTCGGTTTCAAATACCGTCTAACAAGTGTCACTTATTCACGACTTTCCAATTTAACGGATTTATAAAATCTTTGTGTACACACTACACAATTTAAAATTTACCATGAATTTTATAATCCTAATATATTAGGACTTATGATTTTCCACCAAATCGAAAAACAATAAATCTCAAATTTAAAGCTGTAACATCCCGACTTTTCGTAAAAGGGTAAAATAGTCATTGGATGTATTTACTACGACCTAATTATTATTTGTCCCATTTATTTGATTAAAAAGGAATTAATTAAAGGAATTAGTAATTAATTATAAAGGATTTAATTAATGGCTATAAAAAGGAAAATCCCCATTATTTCTCATAAGTTACACACGCATATTTCTGAAAAAAAAAAAAAGAGAGATGAATGGCGGCATAAAAGAAGCAACGCAGATTTGCCAGGGAAAAGACAGAACGTAAACTTCAACCATGTGATCAATCCGTTCGTCTGATCAAGAAGCCGCAGGAGAGAAAAGTGATCAGCACGATGAGACGCAACTTTGGAAAATAACATCTCTCGATTTCGTAAGTTTTCAGTTTAGCCCTAGTTTTCGGTATTCGTAGAGTTCGATTCTTGAAAAATTCATTTCTTTTAATCCGTAGCTCTGTTTCACAGCCGTGAGTAGTCAAAACGATCGTCTTGAAGCATAGTATAATCTAGAAATAGTTTCACAGTAGTAAACCCAGGTAATCTTCAGTTTTACAGGCTTTTTCAGTTTCGTTTTTCTGCAAAGAAATAGGATTTTAGGGTTTCTTGTTGATCACATAGGTTTTGGGGTTGAGGGTCAACAGTTGTTGCAGTTTCTTGGTGTTTTGCTGTCGGTTTTGCAAGCAAATAAGGTAAGAGGCTCTTCCTATGATTCCATTTATCGTTTATAAGGTTCAGATCAAGTTTTAAGGTGATTAAATGGTAGAAAGATGTGTCTTTTCGTTGATCAATGATCATCGATGCTATGATATGATTAGATATAATTTTCTGTGTTTTACTTTGTTTAATTCGAGGTTAATTAGGTCAGAAATGGTTTAGAGATCGTGTTTTGAAGATTTTAGCGTTTTGGGAAAAACCCAGCAGCATCGGCTGCCGTGCGACAGCGGATCGGCGTTCGCAACTCTAAAGAGCTCAAACGGGCGCTTTGCACTAGGGAAGGCGGGCGCCTGGAGGTTAGATTTTTATTCAGGATGTAGTCGCTTTTTAGACGGACGGGCGCCTGGGGTTTAGTGGACGGGCGTCACTGGTTACGGACGGCGCCCATAGGAGGTCAAACGGGCGTCTGGCCTGCTTACTTGTTTTTACGATTTTATCATTTTGGTTTGGTTTTGGGTTTTATAATTATATTATAATTGTTTTAAACCCTTATTTATGATATGGTAACATGGTATAAATTAAACAAGCCTGAATTGAACTTCGATTCGATGCAGCTTAAAACACCGAATGTACTCTTAAAGGGAGTTGAAGTTCGGATCCGCCGGAAGAGCATGATAGGCTTGTTCTTTCATGAATTAGTATTCATCAATGTCTGTAATTGCTAGGCCTTGTCCGTGTCTAAAGGGTCTCAGGCAGAGAGTAGTATTTGTGAGGAGATTAATTGAAAATACTTAGGTGGTTAGTTAATCATTCTAATAAAACACGACTTGACTAGTAAACTATTAAACAACATGTCTCTCTTGGATAGGCACCACTATATCGCGATGTATGCCTACCTCCGAAGGGTGGAAGAACTCCGTGAGTCAAAAAACCCTAAGGACGGAGGGACTCACGAGATGTGCGTATCATCGAGCCTACCTATTCTAGCCTCCGTGGATATTGGTGTGATCCACTAATATGTTGCCAAGAGTGTCCCAAAAGTGGATACGCAGTAAAGTGCCTTGAGTGCGCGGTTGTAACATAGATAAGTTAGGTAGAAACGCTTAGTCAATTCATGTTGACGGACATGAAATGAACCCTAGATTGAGTCGGTCACATAAAGATAACTAACTAAGCGATTAAATATCTTTTCTTTGTAAACCTTAATTGTTGCCGTAGCTTCTCACTTTTACTAAGTACTTTGTACTTACCTCCTTTGCATTTTTTTATGCATTGTGGGGTGAGAAGGCGAGCAGATTGATCAAGTGTAGACGACGGCTTTTGAAGACTTAAAGTCTTGACGAAGCTTCTAGATTATTTTCTTTGTAAAGGTTGTATTAGACTGGTTGTATTTCTTCTCTTAGATTTGTTGTACTTCTACTTTTAAGGCATCGTATTGTATAAGTCTTTGGGTTTTTCATTGTTGTAATCTTAACTATCCATCTTTAGCATGGTTACTTTCCGTTCATAGTAGCTTTTATGTTTTACCCGAGTCTTTTTAGCTTTCGTTTGCCTTATTTTGATACGACGACGTAGAGGCTTGCATATAATATTAGATTTATTTAATGCTATATACGCGCCGAACGCTTTCTCTTCCGGATAAGGGCTCGGTATCCGGAGCGCGTTACTGCTTGGTATCGTAGAGAAGCGTCCTTTCTCTGTTTCTGGCATCTCTTCCTCTAAGATAAGAATCCTTTAGACCTTCTAGAACTTGAGTATGGTGGTAATCCTCGTATGACTAGAATCCTTAAACCGTGGTTAGGTTGCATTAGGACCAAGTGAAGAGTCATCTTAGACGGAGGTTGTTGAGTTCTCCGCTCACATCTTTTATGTGATCACCTCGCTTTGTTTCTCCTAGTATCCTTAGTAGAAACTCTTTCTTCTTTTGAAGTTCCAAACCGTAGATTGTTGCATGTGGTTGTGAAACCCCTTAAGTAAAGCTTTGGGATCGGAGTCTTATGCCTACTCCTTAAAGTCGAGGTTCTCTTGGTTGATTTCCTTGTCCTTACTTTCCCTATTGAAATCTCTTCACCTTGTCTACACATAAATATCTAAGTTTACTTTTATCTTGGCCTAAATTTGTAGAGAATGATATTTGATTCACTTCTACAAGTCCTCCACTTTCTCTTTCACTATCACTTGGTTGAGTTCATCGACATTCTTTGACCTTTGCTTTGCTTGAGATGGTTCTACATGAACTCCATGTGTAACTCTATTATTTCCAAGTACTCCTCAGTCATTTCAACTCATAGTGTTAAAGGTCTCTTACTTTGGCACATACTTTTCATTGTCCTCGTGTTTGGACTTACCCAACATGAGTGAATGCTTTTGTTTCCGTGTTTTCCTTTTAACATAAGACTGTCTTCCCTACTCTAAAAATTATGCAAATTTTCAACAAAGTAGATTACTGTCTTATCTACAATTTCTCTTTTTACACCAACTCGATAATCATTATGGATTATTCAGAAAACTTCATGTTTATACCGGACACTCTGTCCAGAAAATCTGCAGCAGCACCTTCACTTCTTCCTCTGTTTTGAACAGGTTAAACATCTTCAAATGACCTGAATTTTTGATATGTTGCAGACAATAATTTTATCTTCAGCTTTTATTTTGGAATTAAGTTCAGATTCCTTTTCGTTTGATCTCGATTTGCGATTCAACACAGTGTTTATTAATCTGGAAATTCTGGCAGCCTGTGCAATCGTCAGAAATAACTGTTTTGACCAACTTATCTTCATTCAAAAATTCTAATATTTTTACATCACCTGGAAAACCCCGGTATCTAGATCTTCGCTTTGGATCGTGCTCAATTTCTTCTTCGTTTGTTCTGTACAAATTGATAATATCAGATCCAGAGTAAAAATCTTACACAACAACCTAAAAGAAATTTTCACCTCTTTGACTTAGAGTTTGGGCTAAGAGGGTAGTGAGTTATGATTGCCATGTTTTAGGAATTCCTCGAAATCTGATCTCCTTATGAGATAAACCTTTTAGTAGGAGTTTGTAAATCTAACGTTGTACTTTCTTTTGCAGTGTTAAACGAGAACATAGATGTTATCCTCCAGCATGCCACGTTTGATGTTAAGACACTTTTCTTGCCCTTTCGTAATTATACCTTATCTGGTATTTTGTTTCTCATGTAATCCCTCATTTGAGATCTTTAAACTCAACAAATCCTCTCGGCTTGGTGTCATGAATTATCTCCGAAACATATCTCCATAAGCCCTTCTTTCGAACAAATTCATTCTTTCTTACTTTTCAAATCAAGAAACAAATTCACTTCAAAGTTCTAAATTGTTGCACTCCCATCATTCATGCAAATTCAAAGTTTTTGAACCTTTTAATGTCGAACATTCTTTTTACTTGTGTTTATTCTCAGCTCCCCTCCTAAGGGTAATGTCGATTTTGTGATGCTACTTGTTCTTTCAAACTATGCATCTCATCTTCTTACCAGTTGAATCTTTAAAACCATCATGGCATTCTTTTTCAGTTACCTATCTTTAACCTTCTAGCAATTTATGCTAAACTAGTTTTAAGCAGAAGGCAGAATTTTCTCAAGATGCCTTACGAACCCAACTAGCCAACCGACTTTTGAGTTCCTATACTTTTGATCTCTATTTCAAATTATTGCACCTTGTACGCTTCAGTTTTAAATCTCTTTCGGGCCATTTAGAGCCATGAACCGCCATATACACCATTTTGTCTTTCCACTTTCTGTTTTGGCGTTTCTACTACAATTTTGTTACACCGGTTGAAAGTCTATTCTACTTTAACCGTTTCATTTCCACACGGGGAATAACCTTGAGCATTTATTCCTTGGAAGTGTAATATTCCTCTCGAGTAGGGCAACCTTGAACCTTTTATTTGAGTCGTCAATGATCGTTTAAACTTCCTTTGAAGGTTTGAATTAATTCTTTGAAATCAAACCTTACCCGACAATTCTAAAGTGTCATTTCCTCTTCACTCAAAATCTTGTTTGACGCTTAATTATCCAAACATTTGATTTTCCCTTACAATTCCTTAAGGGAAATTTCTATTTCTTTTAAATCTTGAAATAACCTCTCTTTGACTATTGCAAACTTGGACACTTCCTGACAAGTGCTTAATTTCATTCTGAGACCATTTGATGTGCTCGTTTTCCCTCCATAGCTACTTCATGTTGAGATTCTTGCTCTCTTTTGATTTCTAAATTCTTCCTAGTCCTTCTGGTGCTCGAGCTTGCACCTTTACTTTCATTTTCTGTTGTGTGATGTTCCCTCTATGGAACTCATGCGAACTGAATATTTTTCCTAGTTCGCCAACATCCATTTTTGTTAACCAAGTTTTTAACAATCAAGGTCATCTGCCTAATGTTCTCAAGTCCAGTATTTCCTTCCTTCGCAGTTAATGTTTCCAAGTCCATCAGATGATGTTCCCTTTAACGTCTCCTCTTTCTAAGGGTTTATATGAAAGCCTATTACCATTCTTTCAACTTGCCTCTGAAATCCTGGTAGATCACCGTATCTTGCGGAATTCCACTCTCTCAAAAGAATTTCATCTGCAAGGTGTTCTTTTATTTTACTTCTGGTGGATATTTTTTGTATTATGATACAATGCCTCCTCCTTCATTTTGGAACCAACTTCAACTTTCCCCAACACGGAAACATTTTGTTCTGCTTGTCACCCAAGCAACCTTCCTTATTTCAAGTGCATTGTACCCTTCCTTGGCTTACCTAGTTGACATACCACCCTGGTACTCAACTTTTCACCTTTCAACCTCATTTATTTTCCAAGCTAACCCTAAGTGGCACGAGGATTGGATCAGATCGTCAGAGAAAGAGGATGGAAGATGCATGTTCTCCATCCCAACGCGACACAGAAGTCCTTCAGCTGGGGTCCTTGTAGTTCTTCAGCAAGCTTGTGTTGCCATGATGGAAGTTGAGATTGAAGGAAGTCAGGTATGCCAGGAAGCTGTGAGTCAGTTAGGAAGCTCATGCACTAAAGGTATAGGTCAGCAGAAGCAATCAAAGAGTGTTGAACCGATGATTGCAAGATTCGAGGCAGTTGAGGAGTTCGTGAAGAAACAAGATGAAGATTCAGTTGTTTCCGGTTACAAGTGAGTGGCTGGAGCCCAAGCGGCCATTGGTCACGGGTTAGATGAATATGGAAACCGTTGGCATCAGAATCAGCTTTGGTGTCTGAATGCGGAAGATTTGGAAGGACAATGAAGAATGGAAAACCTCGAGATGACAATTGCAGTCCCTCTCGGAGTGACCAAGAAGTACAAGAATTGGAACAGTACTGCTAGCAATCTTTCATGAAGATAGAGATAGAAGAACACGAGTTTTCGGGATGAAGTGGAGCGACAACAAAATACAAGACCAGAGTTGATACAGCAAGCCAACAAAAAGATTGAAGTAGATCATCACCCCCTCGAGATAGCTCAAGACAGGTGGAAGAGTGGGGAAGATGGAAGAAGAAGAAGACGGTACGAGTTAGGAGACGAAATGCTTCGCAAGTCCAGAGTTCAAGCACCTCTCGGTTACATTCGAGTTTCGAGGACGAAACTCCTCTTAAGGGGGAAGGATGTAACATCCCGACTTTTCGTAAATGGGTAAAATAGTCATTGGGTGTATTTACTACGACATAATTATTATTTGTCCATTTATTTGATTAAAAATGAATTAATTAAAGGAATTAGTTATTAATTATAAAGGATTTAATTAATGGCATTAAAAAAAATCCCAATTATTTCTCATAAGTTACACTTGCATATTTCTAAAAAAAAAAGAGAGATGAATGGCGGCATAGAAGAAGCAACGCAGAGTTGCCAGGGAAAAGACAGAACGTAAACTTCAACCGTGTGATCAATCCGTTCGTCTAATCAAGAAGCCGCAGGAGAGAAAATTTATCAGCACGATGAGACGCAACTTTGGAAAATAACATCTTTCGATTTCGTAAGTTTTCAGTTTAGCCCTAGTTTTCGGTATTCGTAGAGTTCGATTCTTGAAAAATTCGTATCTTTTAATCCGTAGCTCTGTTTCGCAGCCGTGAGTAGTCGAAACGATCGTCTTGAAGCGTAGAATAATCTAGATCTAGTTTCACAGCAGTAAACCTAGGTAATCTTCAAATTTACAGGCTTTTTCAGTTTCATTTTTCTACAAAGAAATAGGATTTTAGGGTTTCTTGTTGATCACATAGGTTTTGGGGTTGAGGGTCAATAGTTGTTGCAGTTGCTTGGTGTTTTGATGTCGGTTTTGCAAGAAAATAAGGTAAGAGGCCCTTCCTATGATTCCAATTATCGTTTATAAGGTTTAGATCAAGTTTTAAGGTGATTAAATGGTAGAAAGATGTGTCTTTTCATTGATCAATAATCATCGATGCTATGATATGATTAGATATAATTTTCTGTGTTTTACTATGTTTAATTCGAGGTTAATTAGGTTAGAAACGGTTTAGAGATCGTGTTTTGAAGATTTTAGCGTTTTGGGAAAAACCCAGGCAGACGGGCGTCTGCATTAGGCGGACGGGCGTTCGCAACTCTAGTAGCTCAAACGGGCGTTTGCACTATGCAGACGGGCGTCTGAGGTTAGATTTTTGATTCATGATGTAGCTGTTTTAGACAGACGGGCGTCTAGGGTTAAGTGGACGGGCGTCTGGTTACGGACGGGCGTCCATAGGAGGTCAAACGGGCGTCTGGCCTGTTTTACTTGTTTTTACGATTTTATCATTTTGGTTTGGTTTTGGGTTTTATAATTATATTATAATTGTTTTAAACCCTTATTTATGATATGGTAACCTGGTATAAATTAAACAAGCCTGAATTGAACTTCTGATTCGTTCAGTTAAAACACCGAATGTACTCTTAAAGGGAGTTGAATTTCGGATCCGTTGGAAGAGTATGATAGGCTTGTGCTTTGATGAATTAGTATTCATCAATGTCTGTGTAATTGCTATGCCTTGTCTGTGTCTAGTGGTCTAGGGAGAGAGTAGTATTTGTGAGGGAGATTAATTGAAAATACTTAGGTGGTTAGTTAATCATTCTAATAAAACACGTACTTGACTAGTAAAAGATTAAACAACATGTCTCTCTTGGATAGGCACCAGTCTATATCGCGATGTATGCCTACCTCTAAAGGTGGATGAACTCCGTAGGTCAAAAAAACCCTAAGTACGGAGGGACTCCACTGAGATGTGCGTACTATCGTAGCCTACCTATTCTAGCCTCCGTGGATATTGGTGTGATCCACTAATATGTTGCCAAGAGTGTCCCAAAAGTGGATACGTGTAGTGCCCTTGAGTGCTGTTGTAACATAGATAAGTTAGGTAGAAACGTTTAGTCAATTCATGTTGATGGACATGAAATGAACCATAGATTGAGTCGGTCACATAAAGATAACTAACTAAGCGATTAAATATCTTTTCTTTGTAAATCTTAATTGTTGTCGTAGCTTCTCACTTTTACTAAGTACTTTGTACTTACCTCCTTTGCATTTTCTTTTGTATGCATTGTAGGGTGAGAAGGCGAACAGATTGATCAAATGTAGATGACGGCTTTTGAAGACTTATAGTCTTGACGAAGCTTCTAGATTATTTTCTTTGTAAAGGTTGTATTAGACTGGTTGTATTTCTTCTCTTAGATTTGTTGTACTTCTACTTTTAAGGCATCGTATTGTATAAGTCTTTGGGTTTTTCATCGTTGTAATCTTAACTATCCATCTTTAGCATGGTTATTTTCTGTTCATAGTAGCTTTTATGATTTACCCGAGTCTTTTTAGCTTCCATTTGCCTTATTTTTATACGACGACGTAGAGGCTTGCGTATAATATTAGATTATTTAATGTAGAGGTGCCCATGTGAGGGGGCCAAGGGGGCCATGGCCCGGAGCCCCCCCGAAAATCAATGAATTTAAGGGCCCCACAAAATTTCGACATAATATTATATATATACTGTATTTATATGAACAAGGAATGTATTACCTTAATGGTGCAGACTAGTATACTAGACATGAGACTCGGTTTTGAATCTTGCTAGCTACAATAATTTTTGCTTTTTTAAACTAGGACTAGGAATCAAATAAATAGGTTTTTCTTTCCAAACTCATGACTATCTCACGCAGTTTTTTGTTTTATTTTTTTATATTTATTTTGGTTACTGTTTTTTTTTTTTCGAAGGGCGAGGGCCTAAAATTCTTTTTGGCCCCGAGCCTAAATTTGGACAGGGACGCCCCTGATTTAATGCTATACGCGCCGAACGTTTCTCTTCCGGATAAGGGCTCGGTATCCGGGAGCGGGGCGTTACAAAAGCTCCCACTAGTTTATCGGTTCCAAATACCGTATAACTAGTGACACTATATTCATGCTCTTCCAATTTATCGATTATTTAGAAATTCTCTCGTGTAGTCACTAAATGATTAAAATTCACTAAAAGAATTTTATAGTCCTAATATTGTCATGATAAAATTTTAGGATCATAGAATTTTATCTCAATAATTTGAAAACAATAAATCTTGAAAAGCAATTTCCAACTTATCGGTATTAAACCCTGGCTGAGCTTTAACCGAGTTCACCGAATGGGGTCGGGATTGGCTAAGCCGACCCATCCTCTTCGCTGGTTCATATACGACGCTAACGTCGCACGTGTGTGGGTGCTGGGTTGAAATCGGGCTAAGGTTACCCCATTGGGCCTCAGCTCGCCAGATAGCTTGACCTTGTCCCCGCACTTGGACGGACAAGTCGAGTCGAGCAGAAGCTTCGTTCCCGAACCAATTTTCGAACCTTTTGGTCAGTTGGTGTCCAACTTTTCCGGATTTTCCAATTTTTCAATTATTAAAATTCTTTTATGTAGTCACTACATAATTAAAATTCACAAATGATTTTTAGATCCCAAAATTATATTCGCCGAGTAAATTTTATTTTATCATGTGAATTTTATATCTCGATAAAATTCCATTCGTTTTAATTAATTTAATTAATTACCTAAATTAATCTAAATTAATTATGTTTCATACATGCATAATTAATATCACGATTAATTATCTACATGTATGCATATGCTAGGAATAAAATTTATGAATATGATGCATGTCATGGCATGGCTATTTCACATAAATTATCGAACATGAAAATAAACGCGTGAAGTAAACCAATCGAGATGGATCGTTGATACCCCGTATCTAACCTATTTAAACTAGGAAAAACAAAAACACAAAAAAATCGTCTTCGACAAAGATCTTGATAAAAGGGAAAAAAATTTGATGCCTTTTCTTCCTCTTCACATGCAGCACTAATATTTTTATTATTAAATTTTTCTTCGATTTTTTTATTTGAATAAAGGCCTTGATCCCTTTGCAAACCGATCGAACTAAATATGTAACGAATAAACGATCGGGTCTTTCTTGCTCTAGGATTGTACAGAGATTTTCTTATGGACTGAACTTAATGAATAAGCTGCCTACGTATCCAAGTATATCTTGGAATCAAGTCCCCCCGTAGTTCAGGAGGTTATTGGTGATAATGGAATTAATGGGCGGTTATATAAACCCCCACGCCTCACGTTCAATAACTGCTCTTTATTCAGATGAGTACGTCTTCGATTTGCTTCAGGTGATTAGGGACCTGCCTTGGCCTCGACGCCCTTCTTCTCAGTCGTGGACCCGCCTCGTCGCCTTGCTTCTCAGTCGTGGACCCGCCTGGTCGCCTTTCTTCTTCTATATCGTGGACTCGCCTGGTCACTTTGCTTTTCCTCTCGTTACGGCGGTACGGCATCGGGTATGGTTCTCATTAGTTCGTCTTATTCGCTTGCTTACGCGACACGTGGATCGCCCGGTCACCCCTAATCAAAGCCCCCGCATCTTATTCGATCAGGTCTGGCCTTTACTATAGATTAAGATCTGAATTCCAAAGTCGCTCCACGTGTACCGTCCAGATGGCTTCTCCACCTTTGTCTCGGTTAACTCAAACGTCTCCATAATTGCACACGCTTTGTCACTTCAATCAATGCGTAGCCCAAGCGTCCCATCCCTTGGTTAAAAGCTTGTTAAATCTATCGGATTACGCAGACGCCCATCATTATTTAAAGATACAGAGATTCAGTTTGACAGATTTGCTCCCTCAATTAACAAGTAAGTCCTTCATCTTTGTGCAATAAAAATCTATTCTCTTTTTTGTTTTTGCTCCTTATGAATCCAAATCTGCCTGAAATCTCCAATCCCGGTGAAAATCCTCTCTTTTCCATTCCTCCCCCACATTTGATTGCCTCTATTGTTCCTTCCCTTGTCGAATCACCTCCAACCGAATACAATATTTCCGGTTTATCTGCGCCCATAAGAGCATTGAGGAGGACCTACGAGACCAAGAAAATGATGGCCTGCCACGGGATTGACTCCAAATTAAAGGATTCGGATATCACGGATATCTGTGATAGGTTTGGGATAAACAAGAATACTTATGCCCTATATCCGCCCCGCACTGGAAAGAGTGTCTTTGCTCCTCTCTGGCACCGACTTTGTTTATAAAGAATGAGCTTTGAATGCGGTCTCGATTTCCCTTCCTCCATCTTTCCCGAAATACTCCGATATTACGACTTGGGACTTGGTCAGATAGTTCCCAATAGTATAAGGGCCATCACTGGTTTTTTAATTTGGTGTAGGTGTTTTGTGACCCCTTTCTCCTTGTTACTATTTAGAACCTTTTACCAGTGTAAACAAGTTAAGAAGAACCCTGGCTGGTACTGTTTCTGTAGGAGAACTGATAACTTGAGTGGCGTCCGTTTGATTAAGAAAACCGACCAGTCCTTCTCTGATTGGAAGAAACACTTTTTCTTCATTAGGCACAACACCATTAGGGATTTGGGTAAATGGAACACTGCCACCAAGAATAGCGATGTGCTGAGAGAAAAGCGGATAAAAGTTGTTAAAGGATATCAAGAAGTCCCCGATATATCTCGGTCTCGAGACATTTCGATTCTAATCGATTGATGCCGCTCATTTGGAGATCACGCCCCGAGCCTTATGTTGAATTATCGAGAGAGATATAATTTAAGTAGGGTCTCTTATTTGGAGCATTTATGTTTTCCTTCAGAGCCTGCTTTTAATTTTTGTTGGTATTTGCGGTGGCAAGCTTCACCGACATCATCCAAATCGGCGATGAGGCTTCACTCTCCCGAGAGGCCGCAGCGTGGTCCTTGCCAATCAAGATGTACTGGATCGATCGCCAAGCTCGTTGACATTCATCCAATGGAGCCTTTAAACGAGATTGATCAGGCTGAGGGCGATTCTGAAGAAACCAATGACTATCGGTTGGTTCCTCGCACTGCTTTGATAGAGAATACAGAAGAGATCAGACGTGCCTCAAAACGCATTAGATCTCAAGATCAAGCTGACAATGATGCTGGGACCTCAGAACGCCATCAGGGAGAAATATATGATTGGAAAGAATGGTCCAATCAAGTTATATCGACATTTGTAAGTGTTTTGCTTCAAAGATAATAACTCGTTTCCTTTAAGACATATAAATTAATTGTGCACCCTGCTTTCTTTGCTAGGGAGATAAACTGGGTAAGGAAATTTTGACCCGACTAAGAAATTCTGGTAAGGTTGAGGAAGACTTAGCCAACTCTTTATCAGAATGGAAAGCTAAGTCACGAGGATTTACCAATACCTCTGCTTCTTTGAAAATCGGCTTTATCCGATGAGCTGAAAGCTAAAAATGACGAGTTCCAGACTCAACTAGCCACGGCTACTCAAGTTAGAACCAAATTGGAAGAGATGGTAGCCACCCTTGAGAAAGAGAGGGACACTTTGAAGAGCAGGCTACCTGAGCACATTGCTGAAGCTCTTGATAACTATAGGAGGTCTGATCAGTTGGCTGATACTATCAAAATGTTGTTTGCCCCAATTATTTGGTTTGGGTACTCCTCAGCCATTGAGGACATGAAGGCAAATGGTTTCAATGTTGATGCCACCAAGTTTTCCCATGCAGTCGAAGCAGAATGATGGGTCTCAAATCTATGAGACCAGATTCAAAGAGTTTAGAGATGGGGTGGATTTGGTCTCTAAGTATGGCAAGAAACCCCCACCTGCTCAAACCGGCTCATCATCCCAATCTCAAGTTCCTCCAAGTCCCAAGTGAAGACATTTTTTGCTTTTGATTTCAAACATTGCATAACATTATATTTTTTGCTGTTGTTGCCCTTCAACTTTGGTTATCATTATGAAGGTTTTTGGTTTTTGATTCCATCTCTTTTTGTAGTAGTACACTCCTTTATTATGCTCTGTTCCCCCCAGTATGAAGTGTGATTTGCTGTGTAGCACACGTCATACTGTGGTTGAATCCAAACTTAATCTAATTTTTAAGAAGAGAACTTTCTCCTTGAGGAGTTTTTGACCTGGCCTGAGGTTTACGGTAAACGACCTGACCTGAGGTCAAAAATTAACGACCTGACCGAAGGTCTAAAAAGCTACCTGATTTTTCAGACTTAACAAATTTTCTCATTTTAAGAGTTGTCGACCTGACCTGAGGTCTAAAATGGGTGACCTGATCTGAAGTTAAATAACGATCTGATTTTCAGACTAATAAATTTTTCTCTTTTAAAGAGTTTGCGACCTGACCTGAGATCTAAAATGGGCGACCTGGCCTGAGATCAATAAACGGTCTGATTTTTCAGACTTAATAAATTTTTCTCTTTTAAAGAGTCTTCGACCTGACCTGAGGTCTCAAATGAACGACCTGACCTGAGGTCAATAAACGATCTGATTTTTCAGACTTAATAAATTTCCTCATTTAAGAGTTGGCGACCTGACCTGAGATCTAAAATGGGCGACCTGGCCTGAGGTCAATAAACGGTCTGATTTTTCAGACTTAATAAATTTTTCTCTTTTAAAGAGTCTTCGACCTGACCTGAGGTCTCAAATGAACGACCTGACCTGAGGTCAATAAACGATCTGATTTTTCAGACTTAATAAATTTCTCTTTTGAAGAATTTCATGATGGAAATATATTACAGCCACGATAGATTCAATGGTTCAACATAAAGTCAGAATACATAATTAATTTGTAAAAATACGAACGATTGTCACTTGCCTTTAAACATAAAACTTCTTCAGATTAACCACATTCCAACTTCTAGAATGGTTTTCCTTTGCAATCAGCCAATTGGTATGCTCCTCTTCCATGTACTTTGATGATCTAATAAGACCCTCCTGATTAGGACCAAGGCTTCCGCTTGGTTCCTGCCTGCTGATCTCGTTTTTGCGCAACACCAGATCGCCGATCTTAAAGTAGCATTGTTTCACCTTGGAGTTGTAATACTAGGAAACCTGTTGCTTATACTTAGCCATTCGGATCGAGCAACATCTCTTTTCTCTTCCAGCTTCATCCTTGGTGTGCCTTATTTCCTCTTCCTGGATCTCGGTCATTATGCAAATTGTTCGGGAGATGGCGGTCCAATTTCTCGTGGAATGATCGCTTCACACCCATATGCCAATGAGAATGGGGTTTCATGTGTTGACATATTTGGGGTAGTTCTATAAGCCCAAAGGATGTTTGGAAGATGCTCTACCCAAAGGCTTTCCTCTTGCTCCAAATTCTTTTTCAAACCAAGCTTGATCTCGCTGTTAGTTTGTTCCACTTGACCATTTGCCCTGGGGTGACCAACAGAGGGAAATGTCGTTTATGCCCAACTCAGACACCACTCTTGAACTCTCATGCCTTCAAATTGGGTACCGTTGTCTCAAATTATAGTCTTTGGTATCCCATACCGCAAATCGATTTTTCCACAAAAATTTTTGGATCTGCTTTGATCGTGATAGTGGTTAATGGTTCACCTCTACCCATTTAGTGAAATAGTCCACACCACTACTAAGAACTTGTAATTTCTGGTGTCATTGGGAGTGGTCCCACCAGATCGACACCCCATTGGTCAAAGGGCCAGGCTGCAATGACTGGAACCAAATTTTCAGATGGTCGATGGGATAAATTACCATGGACCTGACATGACCTGCACGCCAAGACTAATTTCTCTGCATCTTGCTGCATTTTGGGCCAATAATAGCCAAACAGCCGGCACTTCCTGGCTAATGCCCTTGATCCTATATGGTTTCCACAGATCCCAAGATGAATTTCCCTCAATAGGTAATTGCCTTCTTCTACAGTAACACAACGTAGCCAAGGAGATATGAATGATTTCATGTACAATATATCATTGAACAAGGCATACCTGTCAGATAAGCACTGGATTTTGCGAGCCTGACCTCGGTCTCCTGGTAACTGGCCATGTTTTAAGTACGACACAATGGTATCCATCCATGTTTCCCTCTGTGTAACCGGTTGCACCTCAGGAGTTTCATAGCTACGTTGGTTTAACTGCTCGATGAGTACCTTCTTGTCTGATAAGAAATTAGAGGCCAACTTGGACAGGGGGCATCCGCCTCGTATTTTGTGATCTGAGACTCGCTCCACCTGCATTTCTTGAAATCGGTCAATGATTGATTGGGCCAAAGATAAATACTTCTTCATAGGTTCCTCTTTTGCTTCATAATCTCCTCACGATGTGGTTTACCACCACCGAGAATCACTTGTGAACTTTGAGTCGCTTAACCCCACTTTAAAGCTAGTTCAAACTGCAATCGCTGCTTCGTACTCAGCTTCATTATTGGTTGCCTGGAAGTTAAAGTGTAACGCATAGGGGAATTCTTCACCTTCTGGACTTATGAGGAGGAGACCTGCTCCTGACCCATTTTTGCTGGACGCCCCACCAACAAACAATTTCAATTGACCTGGTTCTTTCTTGTTCACTTGTTGATCGATTGAGATTGATTTCTCTTCGGCCAGGAAATCTGCCAGGGCCTGAGCTTTCAAGGCTGTTCGTGGCCTATATTCTAGATCATAACCTGCCAATTCTACTACCCACTTGGCTAAACGACCTGAGTTATCTGACCTGCTTAAAATTTGCTTCAGTGGTTGATCGGTCAAGACAATGACTGGGTGACTCTGGAAATAAGACCTTAGTTTCCTGGTTGCGTGTACTAATGCTAGCACTAGCTTTTCCGCATCTGAGTACCTCACTTCAGGTCCATGTAAGGCCTTGCTTGTGTAATAAATCGGCTTTTGAAGTGTGTCCTGTTGCCTAACCAAGATAAAGACTAATGAATTTCATCACAAACTGACAGATAAAGGTATAAAAATCTCTCCTTCCTGAGGAGATGTTAGAGTTGGTAGCTCTAACAAATATTTTTTCAGATCATTAAAGGCTTCTTGACAATCGGTCCCCCAATGAAATGGTGAAGCTTTCCTTAAAATCTTGAAGAAAGGCAAAGGCACGCCAGGTTTGAACGTGAGAGGAACCTGTTCAATGCTGCCAGTCTTCCTGTTAACCTTTGGACCTCCCTAATGTTAGTAGGAGGTGGCATGGTTTTTAAAGCATCCAACTTGTCCGGATTGGCCCGGATTCCATCTTTAGAGATCATATAACCCAAAAACTTTCCAGATCTAACTCCGAACGTACACTTCTTTGGGTTCAATTTCATCTTTGTTGTTCAAAGCACCTCGCAAACTTCCTTCACATCTTGCAAATATTGATCTAAAGTCCTGCTTTTGATCAGTAAGTCATCAACATAGACCTCCATAGACTTGCCTATCTGATCGTGAAAAATTCGATTAACTGCCCTTTGATATGTGGCTCCTGCATTTTTCAACCCAAACGGCATGGTCACATAATAATATGTACCAAATTCTGTGATAAAAGCTGTTTTCTCTGCATCCTTTGGGTCCATGAATATCTGGTGATATCCTTTGTACGCGTCCAAGAACCCGAAAATTTCAAAACCCACAAATAATCCACCACCTATCAATTCTCAAGGCGGTGTAATCGCTTTAGGACAAGCCTTATTTAAACTCCGTAAAGTCTACACACATTCTCCACGATCCATCTGATTTTTTTACTAGAACAGGATTGGCGAGCCATTCTGGGTAAACCACCTCTTTGACAATTCCTGCTTGTTTCAACTTGGAAACTTCATGTTCGATGACTGAGATCCTTTCTGGTGCAAAGTACCTCTTCTTTTGACGAACTGGGGGTCTGCTCTGATCCACATTCAAACTATGTACTATGAATTCTGGTGATAAACTAGGCATATCATCCGCCTTCCACGCAAAAACATCTTGGTATTCCTTGAGCAAATCTGCTAACACTCTTTATAGGGGTCCGAATCCACGATCCTATATTCACCCCTCGACTGCTCCTGGTTCTCCTACCGAATGCACTCGGTCCGTCTCTGCAGCTACCCAAGTCTTTTCTTCTTCCGTAATGACTCTTTAAGAGTCACCGTTGAACCAACTGCTTTTCACCAACCACGGATGTGTAATGTACTCCTCTGGCTGTTTCCACATCCCTTTAATTTCGACCGATCCTGCCGATCGAAATTTCATGTCGTTGTGGGTCGGGTGAGATAATCGCCCAGATCGATGATGGCCGGTCTTCCCATGATGACATTGTACGCCGAAGGTGCCTTTGACCACGATGTAATTTACCATGAGGGTCCCCCCCTACTGGTAATTTGCCAAAAGTGGTGGGTAATGTGACCATACCCATAGGGTGAATAGTGGACCGCAAATCCAAAAGAGGTGCGATACCGGAGTTAAGTTAGAATCTTTAGCTTTATGGCCTGGAAAGCTCAGTAATACAATATGTTACCAAAGGCTTCTGTATCGACACAAATTCTTTTCACCCAATTCTTGTTAATCACGGCCTCAATTACCAGTCCTTCATTGTTAATGACCAACGGTAATGGATCCTCTGGCCCATACCTCACCTCTCCTGAGACCTTCTGACGTTTACCAGAACTCTGACCTTGGTCCGATTGTCCTGTTGAGCTTACCTTTATTTCCTGGTCTGTCCGCCTGGGACCGCCCATGATCGTGTTGATGGTGTTTATTGGGCGGTTATCGACCTGACCGTCCTGGTCTGGGGAGGGATACCTCTGCCTTTTTTGATCGTTGTTCTTATTCCTTTCATTCTGGTACGGTCCCCTCCTGAACTCTCTACGCCCCCTGGGCTGTTCATTACGAGATCTATCGACGACCTCGTCAAGTTGTCCTTCCATAACTGCTGCGTCTATGTCCCTGATCAATTCCCTGCATGATTCTGTGTCATGGCCGATATCCTGGTGAAATTTACAGAACTTGGTCTGATCTCTCTTTTCTCTGGGTCCCTTCATGGGGAATGGAGTTCTTGCTATGCCTTTACGTTCCATGATAGCAAGGACTTGTTCTCGTGATCTGTTCAACGGAATCAGGTCCTTGTCCTGCAAAGCACCTCTTTTGCCCAGTCTGTCAGTTATGGGTGCCTGCACCCTATCCCAAACCGATTTACGCTTCTTGTCAGATTTCTCATCTGCCTTTCCTTTCCTGTGATCTCCTTTCTCAACCAAGCGCTTTGCACGGTTAGCTTTTCACCTTGGCAATGCTTGAAAGCAATTGCCAAACACTCTTCCATAGTCCTGGGGTTTTTGCCATTTAATTTTGCATGTAGCCTCCCTTCTCGTAGTCCTGCCACAAATGAGGCCACTAAAAACCGGTCATCTACATCACCACCTGGTTGATTCTCGTTGAACCTTTTGATAAATCAGTAGAACCGCTTTAGCCGGACTTCGCTTAATAGTAAGCAAGTGAGTGCCGCTTTTTGGAACGGTCTCGCAAATGATGAACATACTCATAAACTTCTTTGTTAAAACCGTAAAATCGGTGACAGATCTGGACGGCAACTTGTTGAACTAGGTCCTAGCTCTTCCAGATAGGAGCGCGGAAAAGCTTTGCATTTCATTTCATCGTGGCGCTGTACAACCGCATGTGCGCTATATATATGGTGCATATGATCATACGGGTCTTTGGTTCCGTCGTAGGGACTGATTTTGGGTATTTTAAACCCTCTGGGACAGGGGCATGCTTCAATGTACTCTGCAAAAGGCGAAGCAAGATGAAATTCATCCTCCTCGTCTTCTAACATCGCATCTAACTCGGCTCTTGCATCTTCATCAGCGTGACGGGCTTTGCCCTTAACAACTTGGTCACTGGATTCTGCAACTTCCTTATGACTACCCTGCTTTACAAGGTAGTTGCTTTTCTTCTCAACCGCGCCTACCTTCTCCTTCCCTTTTATCACACTTTCAAATGTAACTCAAAATCCTCATCTCCCATGGTCTTTAAAGCATCCACTGGAGTTGTTTCGCCATTTCCTTCAGACTTGGCCGATCTTGCGTTGCTTTTCCGGTTTCGATCTTGGTTCTGATCCATATTTTCTGGGTCGTGTGATGAACCTGCTACATCTTTCCCTTGTTGATTCTTCTTAGGTGGCATGTTCGATTACTCTGCAATTCCCCCGCTAGAAACAAGAATCAACCCTCCTTCTAGCGCCAATGATCGAACTAAATATGTAACGAATAAACGATCGGGTCTTTCTTGCTCTAGGATTGTACAGAGATTTTCTTATGGACCGAACTTAATGAATAAGCTGCCTACGTATCCAAGTATATCTTGGAATCAAGTCCCCGTAGTTCAAAGTGGTTATTGGTGATAATGGAATTAATGGGCGGTTATATAAAGCCCCACGCCTCACGTTCAATAACTGATCTTTATTCAGATGAGTACGTCTTCGATTTGCTTCAGGTGATTAGGGACCTGCCTTGGCCTGATCAGCCTTCTTCTCAGTCGTGGACCCCCTCCTGGTCGGCTTGCTTCTCAGTCGGTGACCCGCCCGTCGCCTTTCTTCTTCTATCGTGGACCTGCCCGGGTCACTTTGCTTCTTCCTCTGGTTACGGCGGTACCAGATCGGGTATGGTTCTGCCCATTGCTCGTTTATTCGCTTCGCTTCGCTCGACACGTGGATCGCCCGGGTCACCCCCAATCGCGCAGCCCGCCTTTTCTTCTTCGTTGAAGATGTTTTGCCGACGGATCCGGAAAAAAACTACTATTATAAAATTTAAATTCCAAAAATAATTTACATAAATTGCAAAATAAATTACATATTTCCTATACTTGTATAATTCTAATTATACGAGTTTACAATAGATCTAACGGTAGACAAGTACCAACCCCAATCCATCTCGTCAACCACAACATTCAATCATTCAACAAAAATAAAACGTGCAACCTAATATGCAATTCCACTCCTAAATTAATTTTGCACTCAATATCGTAAAATTTAACCTCGGCCCCGATACCACATGCTAGAAGTAGTAGCACCGATCGAGACACTCGATCTTCGCACAACGGAAGCTTATGCGATTTACGATATGAGGCATAACTAATTAATCCTACGAGAAGGTTAGTAGATTTACCCAAACCGGAAAGAGACGAGAAATCGACAAAAGGGAGAAGCCGTGATCTTCCGGATTGTATTTCCAAGCGATTACTGGTGGACGTCGATCCTCGCCATAGAACCTGCTCGAATATGAACAAGAAAAACCCAAAGTTTTTCTCCTCTTAATGACTAAGAATGAGAAACTAATTTTTCTCTTCTTTCTTTTAGTTTGTGGCGCAAATTTGTATGTCTATTGTGTTAGGAAGAACTCTCTTTATATAGGAAAATAACTAGTCAAGAGTGTTATCTTTTTCACACCACAAAAACCTATTCCCATAAGGAAAAGATATTTTTGCTACAAAATAAGAGATAATTCACAAAAAATCAATCTCTCAACTTTTTCCATTAATTATCCAACAAATAGATAATTAATTAATCACACATATGAGATAATCTAGGAAAATTTCTTCTCCTAACTTATCCATAAAAGTGACGCCATTTATGTCATTATTTTAATAGAAAATGTATTTTCTATTTTACCTATTATTTACCAAATAAATAATATTTGCATATTCATTAAATAGACAAACTATTTAATTTATTCTTGAGATTCCATAAAACGAGAAAATACTCGCGTGTTAGGAGCCAACCAGAGGACCATGGACCTATAATTAGTAGCTACAATAAATAAAGTAAAATAATCGAACAGAATATTTCCACTTAATTCATTAATTCCAGAATTACGCCATAAATCCGAAACTGAACTCTATAGATTATAGATATAACTTATTCTCAAAACGTCGAGTCAATAAGTGTCCATTGATATAATCATTTCATATAAACTAACCCTCCATAGACTATCCGTACTGAAGTAGGATTATTTCCGTAAACCTTCTTCACTACATCTTATCATTATTTACCATTAGCCCACTAGTGATTAATTAGTTCATAACCAATACAAACTCCCGGGATTGATCAGTTTCTAGGACTAACAAATAAGGGGATCGTCTTTATACTTTATACAGGAAGGAATGAATTCCATATCTGTGAGACACACACTTCTCACTCATTCCAGAATAGTGCCAACATGAAAGTGATTCGGACCGCGCCTCTTAGCGATCCTTAACGAACACATCAAACCCTATCCTGAAACCAGTAGGAGTATGCAATCACTTCAGGATTAAGGTTAATCCATATATGATCATCTTGTGATTTAATAAGATTTCTCAATCAAGGAATTATATGAGAAATTCAGATTAAATCGGTCCAGTCCTATATGACTCTCATCATATATAAATGCCCCACTTATACAACCAATGTCGACGGTCCGGATAAGACGGTCACACCATAAAGTGTTCTGGGTGCATTAATGGTGGTTTAATCAATAGACCCCATACTTTCATTAACTTCACCACGGACTAACATTTCAAGTGTATCACCATAAACTTAATCCTCATGTGTCACACACACTCAGTTATATGGCTACATATGACACGACTCAGGGTTTTCAGTAGTGTATTACTTTAGGCACGAATCAAGTAATAAGATGAGAATAAATCTGTCATTTATTAATTCTAAAAACAATTACATAAATTATCTTTCGGAAGCTACTTCCAACACTGTATGCTTTGGCAATCCCAATAAATGACCTCGCTGTAACTTTCTTTCATTGCTTTTCTTTTCTTTCCTTTCCATACTTCACTATTTTGCTCTGTTTCTGTTTGAACACTCTTTTTTGCAATAGCCATGGTCGATGCCAATGAACGTCGGGCTCGAAAGCAGAAGCTTACTGAAGATGCCGCCAGGGCTAGACAGGAGTTATTGGAACAAGCTCCAGGGAGGGTGCCGCGTACTGTGGATGCTCCATTATTGACGAATCTTACAATCCCAATCACCACAAAGAACTGGGCCACCACATCGGGCGTGAGCTCAAAAGCAGTGGGGGCCCGTAAGAGATCTCAGGCTAAGGTACCCGCGAGAGAGTCTCAAGCCTTCAAGCAATCCAGAACTGAGAATAACAAAGCCGCTGGTGGAGCTAATATGGGTTCTGGTCGTTCCGACAAGAGACCTGTCGAGAAGATTTTTGAGCGACCTGAAGTGATAGCTGAAGAGGTCACTGACGAGATGGGAGCATCGCCTAGAGTACCACTACCTCACGGGTACAAAGGGAAAGAGGCTCTCTGGCTGGACTCTGAGTTTACTCAAGGTCCTCTTGATATGGACAAGGTGAGCCAGATCTGGGAGGCAATAGCTGATGTCATTCCCTCGAACCGTCTTTCGTGGGATTCACCACCTAGAGTGCAGATGGAGATTCGCCGAGGAATTACTACTCACGTTGTGATTCACGATGATGCTCCTCCCAAATATGACGTTGATGAGATAAAAGACCTCGCCGGCCAATTTGGGCTCGCATCCTCCATGGTAAATTTTATTTCCTTCTTGTACTTTTTCTCGCTAGCTTACTCTTTTTCCCTATTTCACGCTTAACTCACATTTATAAGGCTACGAGGACACCGAGCAGCAAGGCCGAACTTAAGAATGTGACTCGCACCCTTGCTATTTCGGACAAGGCTAAGACCGTTGCTGAGGCCAAGCATGCGAAGATTCTACAAGAGAACGGTCGTCTAAAGGAGGCCATGAAGGCAAGCACGGAGTTGGATGCTCAATTGCAGCAGAAGGTGGCGATCTTGAATGAGACTACTCAAAAATCTGTTGAAGAGCTAAAAAGCGTTTAGGAGGAGGTCGCTAGTCTAAAGGAGCAACTCGCCGTTGCTAACAAAGCCGCCGAGGGTTTTGGTCCTACGGCCATTGATGATTATACTTTGTGATGAGTTCCTAGACATTCAAGAGGCGAGCTTCGACCAAGGCTTTAACCACTTCACGAGATGCCTCTGGACGAATCGTGGCAGAGATATTATCAGCCTTGAGGAGATGGCACAATGGGTCACCTTGTCCCAGCGAAAGCCTGGGATCTTAGCCCTTCATCCGGACATTCCTTATTCTGATGATCATATTGTCGATATTAATGCTGGACAGATAAAGGATGGTTAGCCAGTTTGGGATCCTCCGCCCGTTAATGCCATAAACTTGACTCTTTTGACCAAAGGCCCCTTGTTGTTGCAGATTAACAGGCCGGTGATGAGTTTCATAACTTGACTGGCGATCATACTAATACTCCTCCCGGCCAATGATGAACTATCATATTTGCTCTGTAATAATCTTAACTTTGCATTTTGTTTGAACAATTTTGACATTTTCCTTTCCGTTGTTTTGTAATAATTTAGCTTTTGTTTTCATGCCACTTGACTTGTGGCCGCTTTTGGCCTGTTGATTTATGCACTTTTTCCCTTTCATTTGCTATCTCTTGTATGTATGCGGTTCCCTTTATTTTTCTGAGGTTGAGAGAAGTAACTCATGAAAATAATATAATATCCGAGCTGTAGTTTGTTTTTTGGAGTTGAAAATTCCAATCTGTGGCCTCCTTGTTTTGAGCAAAGCCGTATCGGGCTTGGTCGAAACAAAGTGTTTGAAAATGCCGAATCACGGCCCCCTTGTTTCAACCGAGGTCGCTGTGGAGTTTGTTTGAAATGGTAGATAAAAAATTCCCTATGTGCCCCCTGTTTTAAACCAAACTGATGGAGACCTTGTTAAAATATTCTAAGTCTGTGTAACAAAGATTGAAAATTTTACATCATGGCCCCCTTGTTTTAGGTTAAGCATGAGGATTTTTAGTCCGTGGGCTTGCCGAAAATAGAACGGTTGGCCTCATTTTATCGTAATCAACTTATAGTTGTCAAAACGAGCCTTTTCATTCGATGTGGTTTCCAAAATAAGCTTTTTCCCATTGCACGAAGTAAATAGGTTAGGCTTACATGTAATATTTTTTCTGTTTGCGATCGTAAGTGCCAAGGCACATTGTACTCACGGCCTTGGTAATCCGTTAGACATAAGTCCCCTTCTTGATTATCTTTGAGACCTGAATTGGCCTTCCTAATTTTTAGATAGCTGTCCTGTTTTGGCCTCGTGACCGGTGGTCTGTCTCTCGTAGAACATAATCTCCCACCGCAATTTCGGATACGCTTGGCGTGATGTCATTTGGCCACTTGTTTGCAATTGTGCAAACGGCCATACAAGTTGATTCGCCTTTCTTCCGCCAGATCGAGATTGAGTTGTCGGGTTAGTGGATTCTCTCACTAAAATGTGCAACCCTTAAGCTTGGTAGGGTCATTTCCACCGGGGCCATAGCCTCCGACCCGTGAGTCATAGCAAAAGGAGTTTACCCGGTGAGTTGTCTTTCTCGACGCTCGAGGGCCAATAAGGCGGCAAATGATCCGCCATTTTCCCCTTTTGTCGCCCAAACTCTTTTTAGTACACTTAGCACTGTTTTGTTGGCGTATTTGGCCTGACCATTTCCTTGCAGATAGCACATTGACGATTGCCAATGCTTAACGTTATGCTCCCTGCAAAATGCAACGGATTCTTCTCTGAATTGCGGCCCATGATCGGACAATATCACCCTTGGGACTCCGAACCTGGTCCAAACTTGATCGAGCAAAAAGTAGATTACATCTTTAGTCTTGGTTTTTACCAAGGCTTTGGCCTCGATCCATTTGGTGAAGTAATCGACAGTGACGACCACATTTTCACATCCCGAATGACCCCTTTTGACGATGCTTTGTTCGACTGATGACAGCCTGGGAATGTCCAAATTTTTTTGACACTTATCGCACTTTCTGGCTTATATTTGGGCATCTTCTACGAGCTTTGGCCAGTAATAACCACCTAATAGAACATTCTGAGTGCGAGTAAGGCTGGTCGGATGGCCACCACATACCCCCTCGTGCAGCTCCAAAAGGATCCCCTCGACTTTCTGTATAAAACATTGTCTAAGATGGTGTACCTGGCGGCTCTTCTGATTAGGGTCTTGGCCTCATTTGGATCCTCTGGGAGGGCCCCTAATTCAATATATGCCTTTATTGTGTCGGTCCAACACGGATTAGCGGGTTGGAAGTCCATGACCTCGACCCGGTTGTTGGCGGGCCCTGACAGGTGTTCCACCATAACTGCTGGATTGCTCATTTTGTCGCTGCTTGTTAATTTGGACAAGTAGTCCGCTCGGTTATTATCCTCTCGAGAGATGTTTGTGAACTTACAATAATTGAAGCTTCCCTCAAGCTTTTTGACGAGATCAATATATTTTTGCAGGATTTTGCAATGGATCCCGAACGACCCCGTTACATGATTGACTACCAACTGTGAATCCCAGAATACCTCCACGTTTTCAACTTTCATGGCCCAGGCAAGCTGAAGTCCTGCTATGACTGCTTCATACTCTACTTGATTATTCGATGCGCTGAAATCAAATCTCAAAGCTTTTTCGATTTCCTCCGAGGTACCTGGTTCCAATAAGATAATCCCAGCGCGACAACCTTTATGGCTGGCGGCTCCGTCGACATAAAGCTACCAACAGTGACTCTGCCACTGTGGCCGCTGTTGTGGCGTCGCTTGGTTTTGAACCGGATTGCTCCTCCAGCCACTCCTCATTAAAGCTTGTTTCTGCTATGAAATTGGGTAAGGCCTGGGCTTTAATAGAGGATGTCAAATTCAGTGAGCTCAATGGCTCATTGCAGCAATCGACTAGATAAATCCGGCTTGTGGAGGACTTGGCGTAATGGAGCGTCTGATAGCACAATAATAGTATGTGATGAAAAGTATGGGTGTACTCGAGCCCACTCGAGTCGATACTCTCTAGGGCTCGAGCTTGACTCGACTAAAAAAGTTCAGGCTCGAAACTCGGCTCGAGCTCGATCGAGCCTTAAAAAGCAAGATCGAACTCAACTCGCTAAGTACTCGATAAAGCTCGACTCGACTCGTAAGCTCGATTATTTTCCTAGAATTCATTTATTTTTTAATGAAATATGGCAAGATCGAGCTCGACTCGTCTAGCACCCGACTCGAATAATATTTTTTTAATTATGAAAAATAATATTTTATAATAAATTTAATTAATTTAATTAATTAAATAATTATTTAATCAAGCTCGATTAAGCTCGCGAGCTACTTGATTTATATATTTTTAAACTCAAGCTCGGCTCGGTTCATTATTCGAGTAGCTCGACTCGAGTGCGAACTCGAAAAAAACCGAATCGAGTCGATCTCTTTTTCCAGTCGAGTACGAGTAGCTCACGAGTAGCCCAGCTCATTTACAGCCCTAACGAAAAGTAAGCTCTTAATTTTCGGGCAGCTATGACAACGCAGTAAGCCAACTTTTCGATATTAAAATAGCGACTCTCAACGGGACTGAGAGCCTTGGAGACATAGTAAACGGGTTTTGAAAGGTACCGTCCTCCTTTACAAGTCGACACTCCGATCCGAGGCCGCTAGATATAGAAGCAAAATGTCTCCAAACATAGGACTAGTCAGCATGGGAGGGCTTGACAGATAAGCCTTGAGATTTTTGAAGGCTTGCGAGCATTCCCTTGTCCACAAAATAGTTTTGTTCCCTTTGAGGATTTTGAAAAGGGGTAGGCTTTTTTCAGCAGATTTGCAGATTAACCTGTTAGTAATACCATCCGCAGCGGAAGCGATTTAAAGATCTAGATCTATAAAATACACGTAATAAAATAACTAGATCTATATCTACAAGGGGGTTGTAGATCATACCTCTTGGATCTCAAAATCCAAGTTGAAGAACCGCAATAGGAAGGATGAAAGATTGTGTGAAGAGCACCACGATCTTCCGTACGTGTGATCCAAGCAACTCCCGGTGGAAGGAAATCCTCGTCTCGAATCCTTCCGATATGCTACCCGGAAAAATCTCCAAGATTTTCCCCAACCCACTTGGCCGAAATTTCTTCCTCCTCTCTAAAAGGTGGAACTCGAAAATATTGTGTGTATTAAGGCTTGGAATAACTCTCTTTATATAGGAGAGTAAAACTTAGCCTCCAAGGATTTAATAATTAATACAAAATCAATTATAATAATCCTATTAAATAAAAGATAATCCCATAATATTCTAGAACAAATCTAGAATAATATTTATCTTTATTTCTTTCCATAAATATTTATCCAATAAATATTTTGTGCACATGTCTTATTAATACACAAGAAAAATAATTCTTGTTTCCTAAAACCATGTGTTGGCCGAAGAAAATGAATATTGACCTAGTCAATATTATTTTTTGCCATAACACACTAATTATGCCAAGATTATGAAAAAACCTATTTCACATATTTAATTATATAGCCCAACTAATTTAATAGTTCACTAAACAATTAATTCACATATCGTTTTAATAAAGTCCAACAAGAACTAAATTAATATTATTAGGATTCGACGTCTGAGAATAGCTATGCTATATTAGGAGGCACGTCGGGGACAATGGACTAATAATCAGCGGCTCTGATAAATCAAATAAATAATTATCTTACGAACAGAATAATTATATTCGATAAATCAATCACAGGAATATGCCACCATAATCCCGTGACTGCACTCCTCCGATTATGAGATTATATTTATCTCCTCACGAGAATAATAATAAGCGTCCATTGATATAATCATTGCATATGGATTAATCCTCCATAGACTGTTCATTCTAAATCGGGAAGTTACCGTTAACCCTTTTTAGAACATCTTATCCTTATTTACCATTAACCCCCTAGTGACCAATTAATTCATAGAACTCACTGGTAGCTAATCAGTGTAATATGAACTCGCGCGATCGATTAGTTTCTAGGATTAACAAATAAGGAATCTGTCTATCTACTTCCATAAATGGAAGGAATGGATTCCGTGATCTCGTGATAACACGTACTACTCACTCAATCCAAGACAATGCCAAGATGGGGTAATTCGGACCACGTAGACTCGGTGTAATCCTTAACCGCCAAGTCAAATCTCATACTGATTCAAGCGGCTTGGATCGTGATCACCTCGAGATTAAGATATATCCATAAATATGATCATCCATTGATTCGATAAGACTTCTCGATTACGGAATTATATCGTGAACTCTAATCAAATCGGTCCACTTTCTATATGATATATCTATCATATATAAATGCCCCACTAGGTTCTCTTAACCGAATGTCCGGATAAGACAATCACACCTATTGTGTTTCCAGGCGCATTAATAGCACGTTAAAGGAGAGACCCGATACTCTCGATTAACTTCACTACGGGCTAATTGTATTTTAAGTACATCTTCACTAACTCAATCCTCCCGTGTATATCCCATACACCGAGTTAAGTGATTACATAAACGATATACTTTTGGGTTTTCAGAAGTGTAAATACTATTGTCACATCGGTGAATATGAGAATAATAAATATGAATAATAATAATATCATTTCATTTATTAAATAAAACAATTACAAAATTGTCTTTCGGGCATCACACCTAACAATCTCCCACTTGCACGAAAGCATGTGATTAATTGTTTTGTGAGCACACCCTATTATTTAAAATACAACAAACTACATCTCCCACTTGCTCTAAAGCAATGGAGACTCATCCCGTATGCTAGTACCCACTAAGCATATCATAACCATTTCGATTCCAAAGTACACTCCGAGTATGCCGTCGTAGGATAGGTCGGTGACTCGGGAGCACCTACATCTAAATGTCATGGGTCTTAATGATTAGTCAGTTGTCGGCTCGAGACGATCCGTAGAATCGAACGCTACGGTCCATCTAATCATGTGGTACTTTCCCAATATGCTTTTGACCTCTAGTGATTTCGAAAAATCCTTATAAGCTACCCCTTCATCGTTTCCACAATGATGTGGTATCGGCTTCCAAATCTAGAATCACTCCCATATATGAAAAGGAAATCCTTAAGCTATATCGCCTTGTTAGGTGTGATGCCCGAAAGACAATTTTTGTAATTGTTTTATTTAATAAATGAATTGACGTTATTATTCATATTTATTATTCTCATAAGCACCGATGTGACAATAGTATTTACACTACAGAAAACCCTAAGTATATCGTTTATGTAATCACTTAACTCGAAATGTATGGTATATACACGGGAGGATTGAGTTAGTGAAGATGTACTTAAAATACAATTAGCTCAGAGTGAAGTTAATCGAGAGTATCGGGTCTCTCCTTTAACGTGCTATTAATGCGCCTGAACACAATAGGTGTGATAGTCCTATCCGGACTTTCGGTTAAGAGAACCTAATGGGGCATTTATATATGATAGATATATCGTATGTATTTGGACCGATTTGATTAGAGTTCACGATATAATTCCGTAATCGAGAAGTCTTATCGAATCAATGGATGATCATATTTATGGATATATCTTAATCCCGAGGTGATCACGCGTCCAACCGCTTGAATCGCATGAAGTTTGACTTGACGGTTAAGGATTACACCGAGTCCGTGGTCCGAATTACCCCATCTTGGCATTGTATTCGATTGAGTGAGTAGTCCGTGTTTATCACAGATACGGAATCCATTCCTTCCATTTATGGAAGTAGATAGACGATTCCTTTATTTGTTAATCCTAGAAACCGATCGATCGTATGAGTTCATATCACACTGATTGATCACCAGTGAGTTGTATGAATTAATTGATCACTAGGGGTTAATGGTAAATAAGGATAAGAGGTTCTAAAAAGGGTTAACGGTAACTTCCCGATTTAGAATGAACAGTCTATGGAGGATTAATCCATATGTAATGATTATATCAATGGACGCTTATTATTATTCTCGTGAGAGATAAATATAATCTCATAATCGGAGGAGTGCAGTCACGGGATTATGGTGGCATATTCTGTGATTGATTTATCGAATATAATTATTCTATAATTATTTATTTGATTTATCGGAGCCACGATTATTAGTCCATTGTCCCCGACGTGCTTCCTAATATAGCATAGCTATTCTCGGACGTCGAATCCTAATAATATTAATTTAGTTCTTGTTGGACTTTATTAAAACGATATGTGAATTAATTGTTTAGTGACTATTAAATTAGTTGGGCTAAATAATTAAATACGCGAAAGACATTTTCCATAATCTCTACTTCAATTGTGTTATAGCCCAAAACTAATTATGACTAGGTCATGAATTAAAAGTGGCGCCCCTTATTTTTGGAACAAGAAATTAGTTTTCTTGTGATTAATAAGACATGTGATAAAATATTTATTGGATAAATATTTATGGAAAGAAATAAAGATAAATATTATTCTAGATTTGTTCTAGAATATTTTGGGATTATCTTTTATTTAATGGGATTATCATAATTGATTTTGTATTAATTATAAAATCCTTGGGGAACTAAGTTTACTTTCTCTATATAAAGAGAGTTCTAAAGCCAAATAACACACAAGCAAATTTCGACTTCACCATATTATTTGTAGAAGGAAAATTTCGCCAAGGGGAGACAAGGGGAAAATCTTGGAGATTTTTCCGGTAGCATATCGGAAGGGTTCGAGTCGAGAATTCCTTCCACCGGAATTGCTTGGATCACACGTATGGAAGACTGTGGTGCTCTTCACATCTTCACATTCATCCTTTGCGGTTCTTCAACTTGAATTTTGAGATTCAAGAGGTATGATCTACATCCCCTTGTAGAATAGATCTAGTTGTTTTATTACGTATATATTATAGATCTAGATCCATAAATCGTTTCATTGCTGGATGGTATTACTAACAATGGTATCGATCGCCATGGTGATCTATATTTATACGTATAAAATATTAGATCTAGGAGTGGTAAACATGTAGAGTTTTTGTCCCAATTTTTGGGGGCGATGCATATGTTTAATTTTTATGCTTATGAATGTCGTGGTTGAAGAGATGGATTGGGGTTGGCACTGTTTACCCGTTAGATCTATTGTAAACTCATATAAACGATGAAAATTCGTCCATATGAGTATAGGAAATTATGTAATTCTTTTTTTTTATTGCAATTTTAATTTCCAGAAAATAGATCTGTTTAGTAGCTGTTTAGTTATTTCGTGTTTCCCGTTGATCGAACCGTTGAAACGAAGATCCCTCCCGTCAGAATCAAGATTAGAAGATGATGATCAACTCCACAAATTTTGGCGTCGATCAGAGTCCGTTTCGATATCCGTTTGATGCTGCGAAGAGGCTGCTGTAACAGAAAAACGCAGGATTCACAGAAACACTATCTGTGACTTCCTCGATTTTCTGGGAGAGTTTGGACCGTTGAAACGCAAATCCGACCGTTCAGATTGATCAAATTGGAGTTTCGGACGTACCATAAAAATTTCAGGTCGATCGGGATTCATCTCGATTCCCGATCTGCCTCAGGAAGTCCTTGATGCAGTGCAGTTAAAGTCAGATTCAGCAGTAAGTTTGGCAGTTTACTGGAGAAAATTGGTAAGCCAAAAATCCGATCCAACCGTCCATATTGAAGTTCAAGGAGTGAAGAAAAGATCTGGAAAGTTTCGTCCCGATCCGAGTCCATTTCGTATGCCGATCGTCGAAGAGTTCGAACAGCTGCAGATTTTGTTAGAAAGTAGTAAACCCTAGTTAGGGTTTGGTTATTTATTTTCTAATAGGTTAGATACGGGGGTACCAACGATCCATCTCGGTGTTTAAATTTTCCGCACTTTATTTTTTATGTGTTTGATCATAAAATAGATATAAAATCGGAATTGCCATGACATGCATCATATCATAAATCCACTCCTTGCATACATGTAGAATTTTAATTTTGGTAATTAAAATAGGCATGTATACAAACTCGCGTAATTAGTTGAAATTTAATTAATACGTGGTAATTAATTAATTTAGTAACTAATTAAAGATCCGAGGACGGGTTATGAAATCGTTAAGCCTTTCGGTGTGTGTTCTCGGTGAACCGCCTTAAAGCCCAAACGAGATCACGTTTTCGATTCGTAGAGTCTACGAGATCGAATGATGGTAAAAGAACAAGAAATCTTGGATAAAACGGTTCGCCTATAGGTTGGGTGGTCAATCGAGCTTCGCCGAACGACTTAACCCTCCTAGTGTGATGTATGCAGGGAGTCCGGCAAGACTAAGCCAAACCGAGAGCGGAGGGTGATTCCTTCTAATCTCAATAGGGCTCTCTTGACCCGATTTCGTCCGATCATCACATATGTTCCAACGAATAGGGCGGGTAGGCTTGCCTACGTTACCGACACCATTCGAATCCTTGATTTGATGTACTTTTATGTTAACATCAAAAGACGTGGTTAGTTAACCCACAACCACTTCCAAAATATTGAGTGGGAGCGGGGAGGCGACAACAACCCCACGGCCTCTACTATAGATACAAGTAAGTGAGAGAAGGGTGACGCCTCGGCGCTTTGATTTCGTCCCCCTAAGGATGGTGTTCACCCCTATCAACATTCATGGCTTGGTCTCCAAAGGATAGGATTTACTGGTACTGTCGGGTCACCGACCTATCCTAAGACGGCATACTCGGGCGTACCTAAGAGATCCGATATAGTAGGTCACACTCATCATGGGTATTTTTGGAAATATCTAGGCTGAAAAAGGAAGGTAGTCAATGAATAAAGGGATGTTCGATTCTCGTGGGATGTCCGATTCTCACAAGTTATTCATTGATGAGATTGTCTCGATTTAACCGTCATCTCTTTGACCTACCCTAAGGCGGCACTGAGATGCGAGGTTAAAACCTTGGAATGGTAGAGTAGACTTATTTTTTAGTTTACAATTCCTAAAATAAAATAATATAATAGTGTTAAACTTGAATTAATTTATGTCATTTTATTTACAAAGATTATCCCTTACTAAATTGCTTAAAATTTATAATTGACTAGTATTGACTTTGTTAAAAAGTGGAAAGTAACTAGGACGTTGAACTAGTTAATCGATAATGCAATTAATTTTCGAAAGAGATATTTTCTCTTAAGCCTTTTTAAAACCAGAGTAACATATAGGTATGTCACTAGTGTCATTCGTGTCAAACGGAAGACAAACTTAGTTTGATCAAAGGTGATTTCGGACATTGAAATTCTTCTAGTGAATTTTGAGTATGTAGTAATTACACGAGTAATTTTCTAATTGAAAAATTGGAAAATCATGAAGTGTTACTAGTTGGACGATATTTGGAATCGATGAACTAGTGGGAGCTTTATGATTTGTTGTTTTTCTAGAACATTAGAAAAGTGTAACTGACTACACACGTAACCGTTCTAATTGAAAAACCGGAAAGTCATGAAATGTTGCTAGTTAGACGATATTTGGAATCGATGAACTAGTGGGAGTTTCTATGATTTGTTGTTTTTCTGGAAACAATAGAACTATGTACGAAAGATTTTCTAATCGAAAAAATCGGAAATTCATAAAAATAAAGCATTGCTCGTTAGACGGTATTTGGAACCGATAAACTAGTGGGAGCTTTAATGTTATGATTTGTTGTTTTTTCTGGTATATTAGAAAATCCGAGAAGTCTCGACGAGTAACACTCGAAATAGACATCCCACGTTTCAAGAGTAGTGTCTACTCAAACGAACCGGTTCAAGATCGCTTTCCATTCACGGAAAGTCAAGAATGGGAGAATATGTCTAAAAGTGTTAGTCACCTAAACTGAGAAAACTTTAAGGCTGAACCGAAAATTAATTAACTGAAAATCATAGGATAAGGAAAGTGATTTTGGATCACCAACCAATGAATCCTTGGTGATTTTCTCGAGCTAAGTTCTTTGGAAGAACAAGGTAGCAGTGCATTTAACGATTAAAAGAGTAAACAACGGGCAGTTAATTTTAGCTAGAATAGTGGGAGTGATATAAGGAAATGAATCTCGGGTTCAATCCTTGGATATCGCGGAAAATTTATTTTCTGTTTAAGACTCGTTGGAACGAATGGATTTACCTTCTATTCGATAATTTGTTTGTCGTATAGAAAGTGAATATACCATTTGTAGTACGAATCCAAGACTCGGACTTTTGTTTGATAAAGTCAAAAACCACTTAGAACTGCTAAAATATGTATATAAAACACATCTTAAGAACTATTAAAAGCAATTGGTTTCTATATTTAGATAAACGCTTCTTCATATTCCATAGTTAGTGCATAGTCCCTAAAAGACAAGACCTGAAGACTGGCTCAGGGTGATTCCTTTTCTCCCGATCCAGTTAAATTGTCTCAAAGGTTCAATGACTAAGTTTCCTTTCAATCGGGAAAGGATAATGGTTATAAAGAAGTAACATAGCTTGTTCATGACGACCTTCGGGGTCTGATGAAAGATACGAGCTAGTAGGAGCTTCCAAGTAGTGACTTCTTGTCTGATAACTATTCAAACACTCCGGTAAGTTTATCCAAAATATTATGAGGTTTCTCTGTTTTCAACAGAGATAGAGTATTCTATACTCAGAAATGGGCCATCACATAGTCCTAGGGACTGATGCTCGGCCTGCCTCATAGTGAAATGCTTTCACTAAGTGAGAAACCGTTAAATTGCCTTATATATTTTTTTAGATGTGCTACAATACACTGCTTAACTCAATAAAGATATTAGAAGCGAAATTTCGGTTTACATTGACATGTAAGGCCGAGAAGTCTACCTAGAATATGCTTTGGAATTTACGGATAAGGTGTGGATTCGGTTCACCCCACTTCCATAAATATAAGCATTTAGCACACGGTGCTTGAAGGTAGGTCTGGAAATTTCGCGAACACGTTCGGTCACTGACCAATCGTTATATATCTTGTAGCATTGAGAAAAAGGTGTGTTATAAGATTCTTGAAATCGGGAAGGGACAGTTATACTGTTGCGTCCTTTCTGATAGAGTCCATGAACAGCAAAACCTTGAACCTTGAAGTATGTTTACTCAAGGTAGTTACTAACTGATTAAAATCAGACCACATCCAACATCGGTTGTTGGTGATAACACTAAATACTACTAAACTAGATCAGAATTTCGATCCACCCAGAATGTAGTGGGAGTATGGTTTATCCATTACCCGTTACGGGTTCTGCAGACTTTGTAGTCTAAGGATCGATCGATGACCTATGGCTCTTTTGTGAGCAGTATAGGATTCTGATAATAGAGGTTGGTTTACAAGCCATAACCCTGTGAATGGAGTTTGGTACTCCAGAGCTGTTCATACTCTTGTAGAACCACCTGAGTGTCTCAGGCCCAGTGGGAGTAATTGGATCTACACGGAAAAGAGTAGAATGAGTTCGGTATTGCATGATTTCGTTCAAAAGCAGAAAATAGGGGTGATTCCCTGAGACTTTCTTGCCAAACAAACGGAGTTTGGATTCATTCAAATGTAAGGGTATTGACTTATGAACTTATGACAGGGATGATCACAAGGCTTATGTCCTTTGTGGATAAAAAGCAAACCTCTCGGTCATTGGAAGTCATATATTTCTACAATATGTGGATTTGACCGTAATATTGATAAGTCTTTTGTAGACTGGATATCAATTTTAGTACAAAGAGAGTGAATATATAAATTAGTGTTTGTGAAGGATAACACCGCACTGGTTGGAATCAACATGGATGTGTTATCTCAAGTCGAGACCGACAATACCACAATACTCTTGCAATGAGTTTTGGACAACATTCTTTAGAGTTTGACTCGGTCGAATTCATTAGAATCGATCAACGGTTTCCCATCCATCTTATTGGTTAAGATGATGCATCTGTATGCAACATTCGACGAGGAAGTTCTACCCTATGCCTCAGGAATGACTCTCAAATCTTCGGATCAAGAGAAATGGGATAGATTCTCTTTCTAGTAAGAGATGGTCAGTTATTGAACGTCAACTTTGATCGAATCTTAGATTCGGCGGTTAACAAAGCAAGTTTAGTATGTCCTTTAGTATCTTGAAGAGAACGAGGAACAATATGCGGACATATTCATGTGCGAACTTGGATATGTGTGATACACCGATTTTGACTTTAAGTCGATTGAGGATGATCGTTAAGTCGATCTCGGGCTCAGATGTTTACTCAAGCACCACATGATTTGATGGACCGTAACGTTTCGATTCTACGGATCGTCTCGAGCCGACAACCCGACTAATCATTAAGACCCATGACATTTAGATGTAGGTGCTCCCGAGTCACCGACCTATCCTACGACGGCATACTCGGAGTGTACTTTTGGAATCAAAATGGTTATGACATGCTTAGTGGGTACTAGAATACGGGATAAGTCTCCATTGCTTTAGAGCAAGTGGGAGATGTAGTTTGTTGTATTTTAAATAATAGGGTGTGCTCTAAAACAATTAATCACATGCTTTCGTGCAAGTGGGAGATTGTTAGGTGTGATGCCCGAAAGACAATTTTTGTAATTGTTTTATTTAATAAATGAATTGACGTTATTATTCATATTTATTATTCTCATAATCACCGATGTGACAATAATATTTACACTACTGTAAAACCCTAAGTATATCGTTTATGTAATCACTTAACTCGATGTATGGTATATACACGGGAGGATTGAGTTAGTGAAGATGTACTTAAAATACAATTAGCCCGTAGTGAAGTTAATCGAGAGTATCGGGTCTCTCCTTTAACGTGCTATTAATGCGCCCAGAACACAATAGGTGTGATAGTCCTATCCGGACTTTCGGTTAAGAGAACCTAATGGGGCATTTATATATGATAGATATATCGTATAGAAATTTGGACCGATTTGATTAGAGTTCACGATATAATTCCGTAATCGAAGTCTTATCGAATCAATGGATGATCATATTTATGGATATATCTTAATCTCGAGGTGATCACGATCAACTGCTTGAATCGAGTATGAAGTTTGACTTGACGGTTAAGGATTACACCGAGTCGTGGTCCGAATTACCCCATCTTGGCATTGTCTTGGATTGAGTGAGTAGTATGTGTTATCACGAGATACGGAATCCATTCCTTCCATTTATGGAAGTAGATAGACAGTTCCCTTCTTTGTTAATCCTAGAAACTGATCGATCGCGCGAGTTCATATCACACTGATTGATCACTAGTGAGTTGTATGAATTAATTGATCACTAGGGGTTAATGGTAAATAAGGATAAGAGGTTATAAAAGGGTTAACGGTAACTTCCCGATTTAGAATGAACAGTCTATGGAGGATTAATCCATATGTAATGATTATATCAATGGACGCTTATTATTATTCTCGTGAGGAGATAAATATAATCTCATAATCGGAGGAGTGCAGTCACGGGATTATGGTGGCATATTCCTGTGATTGATTTATCGAATATAATTATTCTATAATTATTTATTTGATTTATCGGAGCCACCGATTATTAGTCCATGGTCCCCGACGTGCCTCCTAATATAGCATAGCTATTCTCGGACGTCGAATCCTAATAATATTAATTTAGTTCTTGTTGGACTTTATTAAAACGATATGTGAATTAATTGTTTAGTGGACTATTAAATTAGTTGGGCTAAATAATTAAATACGTGGGAAAGACATTTTCCATAATCTTGGCCCAATTGTGTTATAGCCCAAAAACTAATTATGACTAGGTCATGAATTAAAAGTGGCGCCCCTTATTTTTGGAACAAGAAATTAGTTTTCTTGTGATTAATAAGACATGTGCATAAAATATTTATTGGATAAATATTTATGGAAAGAAATAAAGATAAATATTATTCTAGATTTGTTCTAGAATATTTTGGGATTATCTTTTATTTAATGGGATTATCATAATTGATTTTGTATTAATTATAAAATCCTTGGGGCTTAAGTTTTACTCTCCTATATAAAGAGAGTTCTCCCAAGCCAAATAACACACAAGCAAATTTCGACTTCACCATATTATTTGGAGAAGGAAAATTTCGGCCAAGGGGAGACAAGGGGAAAATCTTGGAGATTTTTCCGGGTAGCATATCGGAAGGGTTCGAGTCGAGAATTCCTTCCACCGGGAATTGCTTAGATCACACGTGCGGAAGACTGTGGTGCTCTTCACATCTTCACATTCATCCTTTGCGGTTCTTCAACTTGAATTTTGAGATTCAAGAGGTATGATCTACATCCCCCTTGTAGAATAGATCTAGTTGTTTTATTACGTATATATTATAGATCTAGATCCATAAATCGTTTCCGCTGCGGATGGTATTACTAACACGCCTCTCTAGCTGCTACAAAAGCCGCTAATCACCCAACTAGTTAAAGTCGAGTTGGCGTTGTTGGATTCCTCCAGGCAATAGCTTCAACACAAAAGTAAACACTGAGCCCGAGATCGACTTAACGATCATCCTCAATCTGACTTAAAGTCAAAATCAGTGTATCACACATATTCAAGTTCACACATGAATATGTCCGCATATTATTCCTCGTTCTCTCAAAATACTAAAGGACATACTAAACTTGCTTTGTTAACCGCCGAATCTAAGATTCGACCAAAGTTGACGTTCAATAACCTGACCATCTCTTACTAGAAAGAGAATCTATCCCATTTCTCTTGATCCGAAGATTTAGAGAGTCATTCCTGAGGCATAGGGTAGAACTTCCTCGTTGAATGTTGCATACACAGATGCATCATCTTAACCAATAAGATGGATGGGAAACCAGTGACTGATTCTAAAGAATTTGACCGAGTCAAACTCTTAAGAATGTTGTCCAAATCTCTGTTGAAGAGAATTGTGGCATTGTCAGATTCTGACTTCAGATAACACACCCATGTTGATTCCAACTGGTGCAGTGTTATCCTTCACAAACACTAATATATATTTATATACACTACCGTACTAAAATTGATATCCAGTCTACAAAAGACTTATCAATATACTGGTCAAATCCACATATTGTAGAAATATATGACTTCCAATGACCGAGAGGTTTGCTCTTTATCCACAAAGGACATAAGCCTTGATCATCATCCCGCATATAAGTTCATAAGGCAATACCCTTTTGTTCCGAATGAATCCGCACTCCGCTTGTTCGGCAGAAAGTCTCAAGGAATCACCCCTATTTTCTCGCTTTAGAACGAAATCATGCAATACCTCATTCTACTCTTTTCCGTGTAGATCCAATTACTCCCCACCGGCCTGAGACTCTCGTGGTTCTACAAGAGTATGAATGTAAGGCTGAGTACCGAACTCCAGTCACAGTGGTTATGGCTATTAAACCAACCTCTATTATCAGAATCCTATACTGCTCACAAAAGAGCCATAGGTCATTAAACGATCCTCAGACTACAAAGTCCGCAGAAATCGTAATGGGTAATGGATAAAACATACTCCCAATACTTTCTGGGTGGATCGAAATTCTGATTTAGTTTAGTAGTATTTAGTGTTATCACCAACAACCGATGTTGGATGTGGTCTGATTTTAATCAGTTAGTAACTACCTTGAGTAAATGTACTTCAAGGTTCAAGGTTTTGCTGATCATGGATTCTATCAGAAAGGATGCAACAGTATAACTGTCCCTTCCCGATTTCAAGAATCCTATATCTAACCTTTATACTCAATAGTTTAAAAGATATAGCACGAATGGTCATTGACTGAACGTATGCACGAAATTCCCAATCTTACCTTCAAGCACCGTATCCTAAATGCTTATATTTACGGAAGTGGGGTGAACCGAATCCACACCTTATCCGTAAATTCCAAAGCATCTTCTAGGTAGACTTCTCGGTCTTACATTTCAATGTAAACCGTTATTTCGCTTCCAATATCTTTATTGAGTTAAGTAGTGTATTGTAGCACATCTAAAATATATATAAGGCAATTTAACGGTTTCTCACTTAGTGAAAGCATTTCACTATGAGGCAGGCCGAGCATCACCCTAGGACTATGTGATGGCCCATTTCTCGAGTATAGAACACTCTATCTCTCATTGAAAACAGAGAAACCTCAAAATATTTTGGATAAACTTACCGGAGTGTTTGAATAGTTATCAGACAAGAAGTCACTACTCGGAAGCTCCTACTAGCTTGTATCTTTCATCAGACCCCAAAGGTCGTCATGAACAAGCCATGTTACTTCTTTATAACCTTTATCTTTTCCCAATTGAAGGGAAACTTAGTCATTGAACCTTTGAGACAATCTAACCAGACTGGGAGAAAGGAATCACCCTAAGCCAGTCTTCAAGTCTTGTCTTTTAGGGACTATGCACTAACTATGGAATATGAAGAAGCGTTTATCTAAATATAGAAACCAATTGCTTTTAATAGTTCTTAAAATGTGTTTTATATACATATTTCAGCAGTTCTAAGTGGTTTTGACTTTATCAAACAAAAGTCCGAGTCTTGGATTCGTACTACAAATGGTATATTCAATTTCTGATACGACAAAATAATTATCGAATAGAAGTTAAATCCATTCATTCCAATGAATCTTAAACAGAAAATAAATTTTCCGCGATATCCAAGGATTGAATCCGAGATTCATTTCCTTATATCACTCCCACTATTCTAGCTAAAATTAACTGCCCGTTGTTTATTCCTTTAATCGTTAAATGCACTGCTATTTTGTTCTTCTAAAGAACTTAGCTCGAGAAAATCGCCAAGGATTCATAGGTTGGTGATCCAAAATCACTGTCCTTATCCTATGATTTTCAGTTAATTAATTTTTCGGTTCAGCCTTAAAGTTTTCTCAGTTTAGATGACTAACACTTTTAGACATATACTCCCATTCTTGACTTTCCGTGAATGGAAACAGTCTTGAACCAGCGGTTCGTTTGAGTAGACACTACTCTTGAACCACGGATGTCTATTTCTAGTGTTACTCGTCGGGACTTCTCGGATTTTCTAACAAATCATAACATTAAAGCTCCCACTAGTTTATCGGTTCCAAATACCGTCTAACGAGCAATGCTTTATTTTTATGATTTTCCGATTTTTCGATTAGAAAATCTTTCGTATATAGTTCCAATGTTTCCGGAAAAACAACAAATCATAGAACTCCCACTAGTTCATCGATTCCAAATATCGTCCAACTAGCAACATTTCATGACTTTCCGGTTTTTCAATTAGAACGGTTACGTGTGTAGTCAGTTACACTTTTCTAATATTCTAGAAAAAACAACAAATCATAAAGCTCCCACTAGTTCATCGATTCCAAATATCGTCCAACTAGTAACACTTGATGATTTTTCGATTTTACAATTAGAAAATTTACTCGTGTAATCACTACACACTCAAAATTCACTAGAAGAATTTCAAAATCCGAAATCACCTTTAATCAAACTAAGTTTGTCTTCCGCTACGAATGACATTAGTGACATACCAGTATGTCACTCAGTTTTTAAAAGGCTTAAGAGAAAATATCTCTTCCGAAAATTAATTGCATTATCGATTAACTAGTTCAACGTCCTAGTTACTTTCACTTTTTAACGAAGTCAATACTAGTCAATTATAAATTTTAAGCAATTTAGTAAGGGATATAATGTCAGAAATAAAATGACATACATTAATTCAAGTTTAACACTACTATACAAATTTATTTTAGGAATTGTAAACTAAAAAATAAGTCTACTCTACCATTCCAAGGTTTTAACCTCGCATCTCAGTGGCGCCGTAGGGTAGGTCAAAGAGATGACGGTTAAATCGAGACAATCTCATCAATGAATAACTTGTGAGAATCAAACATCCCACGAGAATCGAACATCCCTTTATTCATTGACTACCTTCCTTTTTTAGCCTAGATATTACCAAAAATATCCTTTATGAGTGTGACCTACTATATCGGATCTCTTAGGTACGCCCGAGTGTGCCGTCGTAGGATAGGTCGGTGACCCGACGAGTACCTGTAAATCCTATCCTTTCGGAGACCAAGCCATGAATGTCGATAGGGGTGAACACCATCCGTAGGGGGACGAAATCAAAGCGCCGCGAGGCGTCACCCTTCTCTCACTTACTTGTATCTATAGTAGAGGCCGTGGGGTTGGTCAGTCGCCTCCCCGCTCCCACTCAATATTTTGGAAGTGGTGGTGGGTTAACTAACCCACGCCTTTTGATGTTAACATAAAAGCACATCAAATCAAGGATTCGAATGGTGTCGGTAACGTAGGCAAGCCTACCCGCCTTATTCGTTGGAACGACGATCGGACGAAATTGGGTCAAGACAAATTTCATTGAGATAAGAAGGAATCACCCCTCCATTCTCCGGTGTAGCTTAGTCTTGCCGGACCCCGTGCATACATCACACTAGGAGGGTTAAGTCGGTCGAGCCTAGCTCGCCTGGCCACCCAACCTATAGGCGAACCGCTTTTATCCAAGATTTATTGTTCTTTTACCATCATTTAATCTCGTAGACACTACGAATCGAAACGTGATCTCGCTTTGGGCTTTAAGGCGGTTCACCGAGAACACACACCGAAAGGCTTAACGATTTCATAACCCGTCCTCGGATCTTTAATTAGTTACTAAATTAATGAATTACCACGTATTAATTAAATTTCAACTAATTACGCGAGTTTGTATACATGCCTATTTTAATTACCAAAATTAAAATTCTACATGTATGCATGGAGTGGATTTATGATATGATGAATGTCATGGCAATTCCGATTTTATATCTATTTTATGATCAAACACATAAAAAATAAATTGCGGAAAATTTAAACACCGAGATGGACCGTGGCAGCACTTATCTAACCTATTAGAAAATAAATAACCAAACCCTAACTAGGGTTTACTACTTTCTAACATAATCTGCAGCTGTTCAAATTCTTCGATGATCGGGAAACCAAACGAACTCGGATTGTGACGAAACTTTCCAGATCTGTTCTTCATTCCTCGGGCTTCAATATGGACGGTTGGATCGGAGCTTTGACTTGTCAATTTTCTCCAGTGAGCTGCCCAACTTGCTGCTGAATCTGACTTTTACAGCAGCGCCTCAAAGACATCCCGAGGCCGATCGGGAATCGAGATTAATCTCGATCGACCTGAAATTTTTATGTCACATCAAAAACTCCATATTTATCGATCTGACCGGTTGGATTTGCGTTTCAACGGTTTAAACTCTCCCAGAAATTCGAGGAAGTCACAGGTAGGGTTTCTGTGAATCCTGCGTTTTTCTGTTACAGCAGCTTCTTTGCAGCAACGAACGGATATCAAAATGGACTCCGATCGACGCCAAATTTTGTGGAATTGTTCATCTTCTTCCAATCTTGATACTGACCGGAGGGATCGTCGTTTCAATGGCTCAATCAACGGGAAAAACGAAATAACTAAACAGCTACTAAACAGATCTATTTTCTGGAAATTAAAATTGCAATAAAAAAAATTACATAATTTCCTATACTCATATGGACGAATTTTCATCGTTTATATGAGTTTACAATAGATCTAACGGGTAAACAAAGATGTCAACCCCAATCCATCTCTTCAACCACGACATTCATAAGCATAAAAAAATAAACATAATTTTCGGCCCCTTTATAAAAAAAAATTGGGACAAAAATCTACATGTTTTACTACTCCTAGATCTAATATTTTATACGTATAAATATAGATCACCGGACGAATCGATACAATCTGTTAGTAATACCATCCGCAATGAAGCGATTTAAGGATCTAGATCTATAAAATACACGTAATAAAATAACTAGATCTATATCTACAAGGGGGTTGTAGATCATACCTCTTGGATTTCAAAATCCAAGTTGAAGAACCGCAATAGGAAGGATGAAAGATTGTGTGAAGAGCACCACGATCTTCCGTACGTGTGATCCAAGCAACTCCCGGTGGAAGGAAATCCTCGCCTCGAATCCTTCCGATATGCTACCCGGAAAAATCTCCAAGATTTTCCCCAACCCTCTTGGCCGAAATTTCTTCCTCCTCTCTAAGAGGTGGAACTCGAAAAATATTGTGTGTATTAAGGCTTGGAAGAACTCTCTTTATATAGGAGAGTAAAACTTAGCCTCCAAGGATTTAATAATTAATACAAAATCAATTATAATAATCCTATTAAATAAAAGATAATCCCATAATATTCTAGAACAAATCTAGAATAATATTTATCTTTATTTCTTTCCATAAATATTTATCCAATAAATATTTTGTGCATGCACATGCCTTATTAATACACAAGAAAAAATAATTCTTGTTTCCTAAAACCATGTGTTGGCGAAAAAAGAATATTGACCTAGTCAATATTATTTTTTGCCATAACACACTAATTATGCCAAGATTATGAAAAACCTTTTTCACATATTTAATTATTTAAATTTAAACTAATTTAATAGTTCACTAAACAATTAATTCACATATCGCTTTTAATAAAGTCCAACAAGAACTAAATTAATATTATTAGGATTCGACGTCCGAGAATAGCTATGCTATATTAGGAGGCACGTCGGGGACCATGGACTAATAATCGTGACTCCGATAAATCAAATAAATAATTATCTTACGAATAATAATTATATTCGATAAATCAATCACGAGAATATGCCACCATAATCCCGTGATCGCACTCCTCCGATTATGAGATTATATTTATCTCCTCACAGAATAATTAATAATAAGCGTCATTGATATAATCATTACATATGGATTAATCCTCCATAGATCGCTCATTCTAAATCGGAAGTTACCGTTAACCCTTTTAGAACCTCTTATCCTTATTTACCATTAACCCCTAGTGACCAATTAATTCATATAACTCACTTTGGTAGCTAATCAGTGTAATATGAACTCGCGCGATCGATCAGTTTATAGGATTACCAAATAAGGGAACTGTCTATCTACTTCCATATATGTCGGAATAAATTGTCACAAATTCGTTGGAATCATTTCGTAAGAACTTCGTCGCTAATTTTGTCGGAACCATTCGTTGGAAATTTTGTCGCTATACTCGTCGGAAATTTCGTCGGAACCATTCGTCGGAATACTCGTCGGAAATTTCGTCGCAACGCGTTTCCAACGGGTTTTTTTTCCAACAACCCATATTTCGTCGGAAATTGGTCGGAAACATGTGTTTCCGACGAAATACCGACGAAATCTCGCGTAGGAATTTCCGAAAATTCTAGTAGTGATAAATGGAAGGAATGGATTCCGTATCTGTGATAACACAGACTACTCACTCAATCCAGTACAATGCCAAGATGGGGTAATTCGGACCACGCACTCGGTGTAATCCTTAACCGCCAAGTCAAACCTCATACCGATTCAAGCGATTGGATCGTGATCACCTCAGGATTAAGATATATCCATAAATATGATCATCCATTGATTCGATAAGACTTCTCGATTACGGAATTATATCGTGAACTCTAATCAAATCGGTCCAACCCTTTATGATATATCTATCATATATAAATGCCCCACTAGGTTCTCTTAACCGAAAGTCCGGATAAGACAATCACACCTATTGTGTTCTGGGCGCATTAATAGCACGTTAAAGGAGAGACCCGATACTCTCGATTAACTTCACTACAGGCTAATTGTATTTTAAGTACATCTTCACTAACTCAATCCTCCCGTGTATATCCCATACACTGAGTTAAGTGATTACATAAACGATATACTTTTGGGTTTTCTGTAGTGTAAATACTATTGTCACATCGGTGAATATGAGAATAATAAATATGAATAATAATAATATCATTTCATTTATTAAATAAAACAATTACAAAAATTGTCTTTCGGGCATCACACCTTACATAACCTTCCCATAGCGATTATCCTCCCATTTAGCCTCTGCACCTCCTTGATTGTAGTTGGTTCGCTCATATTTTATTAGAGCCTCTATCTTCTTGGGGTTTGCTTCGATTCCTCTTTGACTCACCATAAAGCCCAGAAATTTTCCCGCATGGACCCCAAAAGTGCATTTGGTGGGGTTGAGTTTCATCGAATGCTTACTTACGTTTGCAAAGGTTTCACGAAGGTCCACCAGGTGATCCTGGTGACTTGACATCATGACCATATCATTAATATATTCTTCCATGTTTTTCCCTATCTGCGATTTGAAAACCCTGTTCACCATCCTCTGATATTTTGAGCAGGGTTCTTCAAACCAAATGGCTTCATCTCATAATAGTAGAGCCCACAAATGCCCCAAGACGGTCATTTTCTTGTCGTAGTTGTCCATATTTACTTGATGATATCCTGAATAGGCATCCGTAAAACTCAAAGATTTCAAATCCAAATGATTCCATCTACCAATTTATCGATTTATGGCAAGGCATAAGATCTTTCAGATGTGCTTTGTTTAGGTCGGTGAAGTCGACGCACATCTACCACTTTCCTTTGTATTTCTTCACCATTACAACGTTCTCTAACAAATCGGATACTGAAGCTCCTTGATTATGCCCGCTGCCAAAACTTTTTCTACCTCGCCTTTGATGGCGATCTCTTTCTATTCCAAAAACTGTCGTGTTTTTTGCTGGATCGGTTTGAAGTTGGGGCCGACGCTAAGATAGTGAAGCGCAACCTCAGGCTCTAAACCCCTCATATCCGTTACCTCTCAGGTGAAAGCATCCATGTTCTCTCATCAAAAGCTCGATCAACTCCTCTTTTTCTTTTTCTCACATCCGTGAACCGATCTTTACTTTTTGATCGGGATACCTTTCATTTATGACGGCCTCGGTCACCACATCGGCTATGAAATCTTGTTTGATCCCGGATCTCAGAAGTGTCTTGACCTCCACAAGATTATCTCGCGATCTCTCTCATCATGGAGATCCGCTCGTGCCCATACTGTACTTTTCGATTCTAGGTTTTTAGAGTCGACCTGCTCTTCGTCATGTATTCAAGGAAAAACCCCGGTCGGCTCATGGCGACCCCAATATCATCTCCCACATGAAACTTGACTCTTTGGTGAGGGATGGACACCACCATTTGGAACTTTTTCATGGGCGGGATTCCCAAAATCATATTATAGTAAGAGGGAAGATCAATGTACAGAAAAGTTATTACCTCAGTTCGGCACGGCTCGTATTAACCTATAATGATGCTTAGGACGATTGTGCCTTTGACCCGTACGGTGTCGTTGGTGAAACCCTCCAACACTCCGAGGTAAGGCTTCAACTTAGCCTCTCCAAATCCAATCTGCTTTGAGACAGTCAAAATAAATGACGTCGCGACATGCTCCGGTGTCGAACATGACTCGATTGACGTCATGTTGCTCGTTAACTCCGACCTTGAGAATAATTGGTACTTCCATGACACCTTCCATAGTTTTATGTACACTTTTAGTGAACATGATTCCTTTCTCCGAATCTCCCAGAACTATCTGCTTTTCGGAGTTGCGCATGTTAATCGAATGTATCTGTGATTTCAGCTGATTGTTGTTGGTGAGAGTCCCATGAATGACATAAACCTTCCTCTGATAAACGCGAGGTTCCCTCTCTTTATTGGCACCGGTTTCTCCATCGCGTTTATACTTGGACGCTGGTCCCTCTTCGATCATTCTTTCTATCTCCCTTCTCAAAGTGAAATATTCATCGGTAACATGACCATGATCTTTATGATAGTTACAATACTTCAACTTATCACAATTGTTGGGGTCGCCCTTCACGGGCCTCGGTCTCTCAAAGTGTTCCCGGATTTCAAAGAGTTCTGGAATGGGTTGGTATTTAGTGGGACAAAATCATTTTCATTGAATTTATACGGCTTCTTGGCCTCACGGTTTAGGTTCGCGTACTTGGCGCTCCTTCCTACGATCGTCCCCATGATCTACTTTCTGTGAGTTTTGCTCTGTTCTGGACTTTTGTTTCCTAGAAGGAGACGGCGCTTCACTCACCCCGATCATTTTGGCCCTTTCCAGCATCTCCCTTAGGCCTGATTTAGTTGGCCGTAAGTTGAACTCTGTCTTCATTGGACCCTTGGCTATACCCGTTAGAAAAGCAAGTTATAATGGCATCATCAGGAATGTTTCTCGTTTGATCGTATACTCTGATGAACCGCTCATAATAGTCCATTCCCGATTCATTTTCTCCCATGTAGACCTCATAACGGTCCTTAATGGTCCTCTTCGATCTACTTGCTGATTCAAAGTCCTTTACAAACTTTTCAGACAGATCCTCGCAACTTTCCACCAAACCCCGAGGAAGCCCACGGACCCAAGAGGTGGCCCTGTCCTGCATGCTACCGACTAGAGCGGTGCACCAGGTTGACCTGTTTTGAGTCGCTAAAGTGATGCGACCTTGGAACGCAGTGAGCCAATCATTTGGACAAGTGTTCCCATTGTAGTAAATGTAACAGGGATAACTAACCTTTTCCCTACTTGTGGCAACGTTTTGGTGATCCTCTAGGCAAGCACATCGATCCCGAAGATTGAGGCAGCTTTTTCAACGGGCCTCGACTTTTTTAGCTCTACGATTTCCTTTCTCATTATTTCCATTTTCTCGGCCATGATGAGGTCAGCTCTCGGCCTGGGCAGAGGCAGATCGGCCGCTCGCTCAGTTCTGTGACTTGAGTCAGCATGATTCCGTGAGTCCTCTTGTAGAGCCCGATTTTCCCTTATGATTAGGCGGGCGTCTTTTTCATTCCTCCCCTCTTGCTTGGGGGTTACACCTCTCTCTGGAAGACTCAGACGGCTTAGGACCGGAGCCCTTTCCTTTTCCCCAAACCTTTTCCAAGCGGATCCCCTGTCTCTGCTTTTTTCTTTCTGATTTTCGTGACTAGGATGAGCTAAAGTTTGGGCGACCTCATGATCTCGCTTGAGACCTTTACGGCCGGATGATTGAACACTCTCTTCAACCTCTATCCTTTGAAGCTGACTTTGGCGGCCTTTGTCCGGTGCCCTAGGGTTGACCTTGTTCCTAGGGGGATTCGCATGTCGGACCGGTATTGGAGCCTGGCGAAGAGCCACTAGCCGACAATTGGTCAGGTACATCGTTTCAACGTACTTTGCCTACTCCCTTATTTCGGCGACCTCAGGATCCTCTTGGAATCCGGGTGCTATTTCCGGTACTATCTCTTGACTGCGTTGCGGTCTTGTAGCCCCGATGGTCCTTTCCAAGCGAGCTGATTCTAAGGCCGCAACGGCCTCTTTGGATTTTGATTTTTGGTTTAAGACATTTCTACCGTCGCTAGCGGCTAGAACCTCTTTCTGTGACATGTCCTAATCTTCCGTAAGATTATCAAGTGTTTCTCCTCCGCCCTTGGCGCGGTGTTGATGGGACGCGCCTTTTTTCGTGGTTTTGAGGTATTAGCGGTGAACCCTTACTTTCTGCCATCGCAACTGATGCGAGCCGATTAGCTTGGAGATAAGATCGTTAATCTGGTCACCACTAACTGTCTGAAAACCTGCTCAGTCTGACACCCTCAACTACTTTGTACTTTCTTTGACTTTGGGAGGAGTAGGTCAGAGATCTTTTGGATGGTCTTTTTGGGTGAGTTGGAGAAAGATCTTTTGGATAGTGACAACTCAGATGAGGGTGGCCGGAAATACGAATTTCAAGGGAAAAATATGATGATTCAAACGCAATAACCTCAAAATTTGTATGACTTCCTCTTTCAAACGCACCCACTATCAAGTAAACAAAAAGGGGTTTCTTTTTGTCAAATTTCTCTTTACTATAACAAGGAAACAAAGGCTATATGGACTTTTTCTGGCAATATGATGAGACTGAACCTTGAAGATACCGAAAGAGGTGATTTCTCAAATGGAAGCTCGGTATACCCGGGCTTTTTAACACAAACACGAGCGCACTGCTCCTCAAAACCGTGACAGCTTAACTAAAAACAAGAACTTTAACGAAGAACACTACGAGAGAGGTGATTTCTCTAACGTTAACTTGTAATTTTCGTGCAAGCTATGTTAAAGTTACCTTCTTTTGTTTCTTTCTGGTGAGATGGACTCGGAGATCTCCTTCGTGTGAGAGAAAACCTGCCGGACTCAAGGGATTGACAAAGATGATGCTTCTTCACCCTGCTGTTTGAAGGCTTCCTGGATGATTTCCACGTCGGAAAGACGGAAAGCTTGCTCCTTTTCCGGTAACAGATCCAACAGATAATGCGGTTATTATCACGGTGGCTGGGCGGTTGTTTATGTGACGAATATCTTGCTTAATGGCTGTATTTATAAGGAAGATATCCGGTGGTGCTCGGTGGTGGTGTGGTGGCGTGTATGAGTGCTTGATAGAGAGGTGGTTTTTACAGAGTTTAGTTCTCTTTTCAATTAGCATATATCATTCTTAGTTACACAAGTCCTCCTTTTATAGGGAGGAAGGAAGCTTAGGGCTTAAGAAAAGACAAGTAGACAAAATATCCTAGAGACAAGTAGGCTAAATATCTTGGCGGCACGGTTATGTGGTCGCTAAGATCGCTATCCGTAAGGTTGCATACTCTTCGTCCCATCTCAGTTAGCTCCTCTGCTGGTCCCTCCTAGGGCTCGTGCGGTCTCTTATTGACCCATTGTTTAAGGTCACAGGTCGGCCCCCTGAGCCTCTAGTGACTTTAAAGGTTTGAATGCTCTCGGCGGAGACCTAAATGCCGTGACCTCAATTAGATTGGTGCCACGGATGCTATGGCCGCGAGCCTAGTCCAACCTGGTGGCTAGATAGGCTCCTTCCGATGACTCAAAGGTGGCGGAGCTATTTAGACATATCATATAGGGTTGGCTATTTGGCTCTGGCTGGGTCAAATAAAATGCCATGACCGTCATCCCTTAATCCACCAATATTGACCTTTCTATTTTGCCTCGAAGTTAATGGTATAAGTTCTAGGTAACAGATTAATGTATATGGCAAATATAATCAATCACTAACCAACCATAACTCATGAAAGCAAAGCTATTACGTGCATAAGAATTCCATTTCCACAACAAGATAGAGGTTTGACTAGCATGCATTCAACCATTGACTAATAATTAACCAATGAATACCATGAATTCACATAGGATTCACAGTCTCAAAACCATGAAATTTTTTAAAAATGGCTCAATTTTACTCATTTAGACCAAATACCAAGTATATAACTTATTCGATGGATATAGAAATAAAGCACATAGTCAAGTGAAGCTAAGTCTACCACCCCTCCCCACTTGAAACAGAACACCGTCCTCGGTGTGTGAGTGATACAGTAAGAAAGAAAGACTTAGATGAACTGAAAATAGGTTGCAACCATGCAAAATGATAACCGCTAATTTATCACCCAGGGTACCTGTGCAATCACAACATAGACCCACAGAATCCACTACGACGAAAGGCCGGAACCTTAAGCGTAGGTAAGCACAAGTATGGAGATGTATAGGACAAATAAAATATGGATTATCACAAAGCATGCAACTAGAATCAATTGGCATGGTCAAATTTTCACCTTTTATTTTTCTAATAAAAGAAACAAAATCCTAACAATCTATGGAAAGTTGGTTGCCTCTCATAAGCACTTTTGTTTATTGTCATTGGCTCGACTAATGAAGAAACCAACACAATAACAAAGAAACACGAATGCAAAGAAAAAACCAAGCTATCTAAAACATTCTAAGTTTAAAGTCCTTAGTTTGACTTTCTACACCCAATTATGCTAGGGATAGTTATACTAAAGGAGAGCAAACCGTTGCTTCTCCCTACACAAATCATAGGAATTGAGCACCCCATCAAAATAGCACACGAAAGAAAAGGGGATCAATCCCTTCCACCAAGATTGGTTCAAGAAATTCATCGTGCAACACAACGAATTCACTTTCCCGAAACAGAGCATATACCAATTAGAGTGATTCAAGCACCACATAATAACAAGTTGGCTCAACAAGAGCATCCAAAGACTCAAAATGACCCACCTCTACATGTGTCTCTACATGGCTCACTGAAGAAGGAATTGATAAGTCAACGGGGACAGTATTCATACCTTCTTCATGGCATTCCTCATGAGTGATTACCTCAGGGAGAGATGGTGAAGATTGAAACCTTCTTCTTCTTTAATGCTCCCCTCAAGCCTCCTCTGCTCAACCAACTGCCTTACCCGGCTTGCCAGATCACCACTTCAGATTCTCAGCGGTGCTAGGAATCCTTCAGTTCTTTTAGATCTTAACTAAGTTGCTCCAAAAAAATCTCGGCTGTGCTCTTCGACGGTGGAGTCCTGGGACGGCTGAAAATATTGCGGATAAGCTTCGGGGTGGTGAAACTAATAACTTAGAGGACTCTCCCACTCGTTGTTGTAGGGTGTATGGGTTGAGCTGATAATATGGTTGTGCTCCAAAACCCATACCATCAAAATTAAATCCTCCAAATGAGTAAGGGAAAGAGCCTCATTGGCCATATGGATCCATGTCAGCGATTCAGGAAAAAAAAACAAGAACACAATCAAGGTATCAAGTCACTACCAGAGCAGGTGTTGTGACTCTTCAATAAAACATCAAAATTAAAAAAATTAAAAAAATACCTAATCTTAAATACTCAAGTGATTTACTGATATCGACCAATTCCCCGGCAACGGCGCCAGAAAACTTGATGGCCAAATTATAACAAACCAACTTTAACCGACGGAGTACCGGGTGTACTACAACGGCGAGCAAAGTCGTAGCCCACGAGGAATCAATCAAGTATCACAATCAATTTCATATCTAGTTCAGGTTCACAAATATAGGTGAAGTAATATATGAAGATAAAAATGCTAACTTTAAAATGTATGATAAACGAAATAGCTAAATTAAGGTCAAGAACACTACTCTCAATACATTTACCGAATCACTAGGGACAACCTTTAACCTACTAACCAACCAATGGTTTCTAATGAATGTGTTGTGGATGCAATCTCCGAAACTGGTCTCTAGGCGCTGATACCACAACCTAGCTACCCTATATTCGGTTCAATAGTCCCCTCTTCGGGATTTAATTTACCTAATATGAAAAAAAATTGTGAGACGCTCCGCATCCACCGAGTTCACGGCTTATCTAGAAAAACCTTACAAAGGAACATGCTGCTAAAAACTTGACTAGTTCGTGCATGGCACTCCTAAAACTTCGCACACTCACTCTCAAAATACAATTATAAAGTTCGTGTGTGGAATCATGAATTAGGTGAACAAATTAATTCAAACTTTAAGATCAAATTTAGGACACAAAACATTCAAAAGATTCAATTTGTAAGTCCTACTCATCCCTCGATCATCGTTTAGGCATTAATTCCGTAGTTCCATCACATAATATAGCAATAATAAAATTAGCTACTCATAATAAAATCAAGAACGCAAGAAACAATAAATAAATTGGTAAACAACATGATAAAAAAACTGAATAAAAATACCATAAAAAGATTGAAGCAATCTACTACTCGAATCATCACTTCATTGTGTTGTAATCGCAAAATAAAATAAATAAAACCGTTGTTGTATGAAAATTTGCAGAGGAAAAAAAATAGCAAAATAAATCTGTTCTAATTGGGAAGAAAAGGTCGTTGCTGTGAAAAAAAATTATGGTATGAAAATTGTGTGTTAAAATTTGACCTAGGTGGCTATTTAAATAATTCGATTGCCGACTCCATAATACTCTGGAAATCTTCCCCCAAAATAAAATAAAAAGCACGCCCCCTCTATGGTATGCTTCCTGTCTACTTTATTTAGGCCGGTTCTATCGGCATACGTAATTACTTTTGGCACCTATTTATTGTATATTTTTCTCTCGAACAAAACGTTATCTCATCATCGGTGTTTTTCTTCAACACCAACGCCGGTGACATTGACGTTGGTGTTGAAGGAGAATACCGATGGACCGACGCCCTTAAGTTGTGCTACTTTTGTAACGTGAAAGTCGGTGGACATCGGTAGTTCTTCAGTGAACACCAACGCCGGTTCAATGTCATCGACGTTGGTGTTCAAGGAGGAACACCAATGGAAATGACGTTCGTCTTTTTGAAAACAATGTGGTGCCGAGGTAAATTTTTATGGTGCCGGAAGTAATTGGGTGCCAAAAGTAATTTGATATGTGCTAATAGAACCCACCTTTATTTAATGTTATAGGGTGGGCCCCATTTGACCCATATCCTTTGCAGCTTTTCCTTTCTTTCTTTTTTTTTTTTCCCTGTTTGATAAGGGAAGTACACATACGGAAAATATTGGGCACACAAACACAAAAGTCGGGATCCCGACATTGTTTCATAATAATATTTTTCCCAAATGCCTGAATTTGAGTCACGTGTTATTTCCTCATACGAATTCCGTTTTAGACGATTTTCGTACCGTTATGTTCCTCGTCACGCCCTCGATCACGCCACACTTATAACAAATAAAAACAAGAAAACTTAAGGGTGACAAATTTCAATAAAACGCACACAATTCACCCAAAAAATAGAGATTTCGGTCGTAAACGCGTATCGTGACTCAACTCGTGGTGAAATGTGCCAATAAAAACCACTCATCTACCCCAAAAGTACATCGAATAGGCTATAAATAGGAGGTAAAATGCACACGAAATTATAAAGAAAGTTGGATCATTATCAAGACGGACTAAAATGCCACCGGGGAGAAAGCTTATGAGAAAGGTGACTATTACAACATGATAGGAATTGACTTGTAGACCTCTCAAATCCATCTTTTCTTCGCTGCTCACCTATGTTGCATGCATAGATACTGAGATTACGGACACATCGCATACGACACCACATGAAACACGACGATACTGCTTAATTCCAAAATTTAATGACACGACACGCGCCACTGACATATATATATATATATATATATATATATATATATATATATATATATATATATATATATATATATATATATATATATATATAATGTAAATATAATTCAATTTAAAAAAAAAATATTCGTAAACATCTGAAAAAACTAGAAAAATAAGATAGATATCACATAAACTCTATGAATATCTAGAATAAATATTCGACCTTTATACGGAGCCAAAAGAAATTGTGATTGATCTTGAAAATATTACAAATTGTAAAAATTATTGCTTATCAACAAAAAAACATATAAACTTGATACGGCGTATCATTTATTTAACTATTATGGAAATGAAAATCGTGTATTTTAACGTCTCCAACTTTCCATTGAAAAAACTTAAATAAAGAAAAAAAAATTAATGTGTTCAGGGGTGTCGGGGATTGTCGGTGCCGTGTCAATAGTGTGTCGGAAGCGTGTCGGATATTTAAATTTTAAATAATGTTAATTGAATCAGCCCACACGTGAAGGAGTGTGTCGGAGCGTGTCGTGACGTGTCTTGTGTCGGACAATATGCACGACGACCAGATTGAAGTGTTGATGCATCATAGCTGCTCACGCTTTGTTGCTCCTTTCCCAACCTATAAATATGTATAAATAATTTTCCAAATATATGTATATAAATTTTTTTGAGGAGCCACGTATTATATTATATACTACCTTCTGTAAGTTGGTTAAATTTGTTTTGCGTCATTAACATTGATGAAAAAGTGTAAAATATCCTTCCATTATTATTAATGCAAAATAGTGAAAAGTGTGTGAGTATATAATAAATTGAGTTTCTCAAAACAAAAACAAAAATTTGAGAGAAAAAGCAAAAAATAGGTAATAAATGCTTTATTGTTTTCTTAAATTGATTTACAATAATTTTCGGACAAATTAAAAAGATAAATGGATTTGTATTTTTGGGACGGATGTAATACATGCTTTACCTTGATTAGCATGTTAATATTTTTTATTTTTCTTTTCACATTTTTCTGGGCCGATCATATTTTTATTTTGAATAATGCCTATGCCATAACGTTTGTCCACAACAACATTTTCTACGATTAATTTTTTGGGACTCATTTGAATTAATAGAACCCACCTCATAATCATTTATAGGAAAAGTTATGGACAAATGTTGTGACAAAACTATTGTTTTTTTATTTTTATTTTTTATTTTCTTAATAAGACACCACCGTTGATTTTATATCTGTTCTTGCGAAGTCAAATTTCCGTAATATTCTCTGTCTAAACGTTTGGAGATAGTAGTTGTTTTGAGAGGAGAAATAAGCGTAAACGTTGTATGGATGTAGTCAATCTTCTTTCCGTAACTTACTTTGGCTTCTCATTACTAGTCAAAGTTTGTTTTTTTTTTTTTTTGTTTGAGGGAAGTCAAAGTTATATCTTTTGATTTACTAAAATATTATTAAGGGGTCTCTCAAAAAAAATATTATTAAGCGGAATGGGCCAGAAGTGTCAAAAATAAAAAATAAAATATAAAAAATAAAAAAGAAGAACAAAAAAGAAAGGAAAAAGTTAACAAATTAGGATTATAGGGCAATTTCATTTTATTGCAATTACAGAAAGACAATTTCATTGTTAATGAACATAAATACCGTTAAAAGATCAAATAGAATGAGTTATTTTCTTTTATTTATTTTTAATAAATAGAGTCATGTAAATACTAAGCATTTAAGTCTGGCCATTAAGTTGAAGTAATTATAGAAATTTAAAGATCCCAAACGGCTATCTTATATATATATATATATATATATATATATATATATATATATATATATATATATATATATATATATAGATATAGACACACACACATAAAAATATATGGGAAATTAAGGATAATAACACAATCTGGATTATTTTTAAGAATATGAAAACTACATATTTTTTTATAGGGAGAAGAACAATTGCATAATTTTATAGCGAGAAAGACAAACAAATGTAATCCCAAAATCGGTGAATCTCCCTCAATGAATCACGAAATCGTGAATTTCTGACGATTAATCCCGAAAATTAGTGAATTTCGACAATGAATTTTGAAAATTAGTGAATTTCGACGAATGAATTTGGCGCTTTTCTCCTTTATGCAAAAGTTTCAAAAGATCGTCCTTCTACTCAATTGATGAAATATTTCACATTATTCTCTCATTCCCCTAAAAATACTATTCCCTCCGTTTTTTTTATCTGTCACATTTCAAAATTTGCTCTATTTTTATTTATCGGTCATTTTACATTTTCATTGTATCAATTATTATTTTTTCTTCCTATACCAATAAAGTATTTACATCTCCCATAAAAAATTACAATTCCAATACAAAAACCTCATTTACCAACAAAGTATTTACATCTCCAATAAAAAATACATTTTTTTAGAAACGAAAAAAAAAATACATTTCCAATACTATATTTTAAACATATTAATTAATTTCTTAATCTGTGTGATTTTTGTCTTTGCGGCCCAAAAAAATGGAGGGAGTAATATAGATGTTCTTACACAAAAAAAAAATAGTAACACTTATACAGAAGATGTAGTCACAGCCAAAAAAATCTATTCACATAAAAATGTAGTAACAAACAATATATTATAGCTACAAAAGAATGTAGTTACACATAAAAATGTTGTAAAACATATAAAAATAAGCAGTAACAACAAATAAAATATAGTTACAACCAAAACAATGTAGTAACACTCGAAAAGAATGTAAAAACAGACAATAAAATAGTTATAGTTACAGCAAAAAAATATACTATGTAACATTGATAAAGAAGTAATAAGAACCAATAAATTAGATGTAGTTACAGGAAAAAATGTAGTAATATTGATATGGATCGGGTAACATAGGTGCAGTAATTTTACATCAAAATTGTAGATTAAATAAGTATTGCTTTCACATTAAAATAAAAATTGTGTAGTAATAATGGATGCATAAATCATGGAATAGTGATTGGTCGTTACAATAAATGGTGAAAATTTAATTAAATAAAATCTCCTATTTTTATGGTAGACATCTATTTATTACTCCCTCCGTCCCAATTTGTTTCGGATATTTTGGAACTCACAATACTTAAAGAAACATCATTTAATATGTTGTCTAGTTAGCAAGAGTACTGTTCGATATACAGAAACCCAAATCAGATCCATAATTGGATCGTTAGATCTGATTCACAAAGACCGATCGCACGCGATCATGCATTAATGAAGCAACGAATTAAAATTCGTTCTTCGATTTTACTACGATATGATTCATGAGGACGGACCCAATGTACACAAGGGGGGTGCACGGCCCCCACTCAACTTTTCGTGCGAAGTTACTAAAATACCCCTCTAATAGTATTAAAGATCATGTATGTATATTATTTCAGAAAAAATCTAGTGTAGTCTCTTAGTTAGCTCAACTGGTTAGAAGAATTACTACTATACGTGAGGTCACTTGTTCAAAACTCGGCTGCTTCATCTTTTTTAACAATTTTTTTTTCTTAATTTGGCCCCCCCCCCCCCCCGAAAAAAATTCCTAGGTCCGTCACTGGATTCGCATAATATATTAATCTACAAGAAGGTTAGAAGATTTACCCCAACCGGAGAGAAGGATAAGCAATCGACAGAAAGGGAGAACTTGCAGTCTTCCGGATTGTATCTCCAAGCGACCACTGGTGGACGTGGATACTCGTAGTAAAACCTCCTCGAATATGCTCCAAAAAAACCCTAGTTTTTCTTCTCCCCATGGCTAAAACGAGAAACTAAATTTTATCTTCTTTTATTTAGTGTGTGGTGCAAATTACAATGTGTAATTGTGTTGGGAGAAACTATCTTTATATAGGAAAATAACTAGTCAAGAGAGAGCTAGCATTTTCACGCTACAATTACCTATTTCCATAAGGAAAATATTTTTTTTTGGTCCTAAACGGGGTTCGAACATTGGTCTTTATGTCATATTATAGTCTAGCTCATCACTAGACCGATGCATCTTGTGCTAAGGAGAAGATATTGCCATAAAATAAGAGATAATCTCCATAAATGAGATAATGATTAAAAAATAAATCTCTTATTTTTGCATTAATTATCTAACAAAAAATTAATTAATTAATTACACATGTGACATAATCTAGAAACATTTCTTTTTTCTAATTTTCTCACAAATATGTGGCGCCATATTGCCATTAAATTTAATAGAAAATGTCTTTTCTATTTTACATATTATTTACCAAATAATAATATTGCATATTCATTGAATATGCCAACTATTTAATTTCTCGAGGTTCCACAAAATGAGAAAACACTAACGTATAATGAGCCAACCCGGGGACCATGGACCTATAACCAGTAGCTACAATAAATTGAATAAAATAATCATCAAACAGAATATTTCTACTCAACTTATTAATTCCGGAATTACGCCACCATAAATCTGAAACTGAACTCTATTGATTATAGATATACTTATTCTCAAAGTGTTGAGTCAATAAGTGTCCATTGATATAATCATTACATACAGAGTTGTTAGGTGTAGTGCCCGAAAGTCAATTTGTGTAATTGTTTTTGGTGATAGAATTTATCTCACCTTATTACTTGCTTTGTGCTTGTAAGTAATACACTGCTGCAAAACATAAGTATATCAGTATGTAACCGCTTAATTCAGTGTATGGCATGCACGTGAGGATTGAGTTAGTGGTGATATACTTAAACTGTTAGTCCGTGGTGAACTTAATCAGAGTTTAGGGTCTTTTGATTAAAACACCAATAATACGCCGAGAATACCTTAGGTTGTGATAGTCTTATCCGGACTATCGGTAGAGGGTACCTACGTGGGGCATTTATATATGATGGCATTCATATAGATCGACCGATTTAATCAATTTCTCGATATAATTCCGTAATCGAGGAATCTTATTAAATCATTAGATGATCATATATGGATCAACCTTAATCCTGAGGTGATCACAGGGTGCTGCTTGTCTCGGGGTAGTGTTTGATGTGTTAGTTACGGTTCACTTAAATATGTGTTCCAAACCACTTCTCATTGGCACTATCTCCTGATGAGTGAGTAATTCTGATTTTCACAAACATGGAATCCATTCCTTCCTGCGGGAAGTAGAGAGACAGTCCCCTTGTTTGTTAACCCTAAGAAAGTGATCGATTGGCCAAGTTCATATTAGATTAATTGATCACTAGTCAGATATGTGAACTAATTGATCATCAGGGGGTTAATGGTAAATAAGGATAAGATATTCTGAGTCGGGTTCACGGAGACTTCCTACTCAGAATGGACAGTCTATGGAGGGTTGCTCCGTATGTAGTGATTATATCAATGGACGCTTATTCACTCTATGGGTTGAGTATAAGTATATATGTGAACTAATTGATCATCAGGGGGTTAATGGTAAATAAGGATAAGATATTCTGAGTCGGGTTCAAGAAGACTTCCTACTCAGAATGGACAGTCTGTGGAGGGTTACTCTGTATGTAGTGATTATATCAATGGACGCTTATTCACTTTATGGGTTGAGTATAAGTATACATCTATAATCGGTAGAGTTCAGTTTCGGGTTTATGATGGCGTAATCCCGAATTAATAATTAATGTACTTATTACGCTCGATGAATAATTAATTATTGGAGCTACTGGTTATAGGTCCATGGTCTCCAATGTGGCTTCTATAATTCGAGCTGATATTCTTGTTATTTGGGCCTCAGTGATAATTAATTGGCTGGGCTAATTAGTTGATATGCATGGATATTATTTAGTTTGGCTAAATAATAAAATACACATTAAAGACATTTTATATGGGCTTAGAAACCCTAGTAGGTGGCGCCAATTAGGTCTTCATTTAGCACAAGAATTAATTTTCTTGTGTTATGGAAAATAAAAGATATTCTTGTTATATGATTGGTTGGATGACTTGTTATTTGATTTCCTATTGGTCAATACATGTCACAATTAGTCATTAAGGAAAATATTCTTTTATTTTGTTTAATTATTTATTTATTTAATTAATTAAAACTTGGAGACCAAGGATTTACTCTCCTATAAAAGGAGAGTTATTCCAAGTGTATTGGCAATGGCAAATTTCGACCTCACCACCAAATATAGAGAGAAAAAATTGTTTTTCTTGTCTTGTGTTTTTAGAAGAAGAAAACTCCAAGTTTTTCTTGGTGTTGCATATCAAGGAGGTTCGTTTATCAAGAAGGGTGTCCACCAACCACCATTTGGAGAACACATTGTAAGATCAAGGCTTCTCTTCCCACTATTGGTAATATGATCTTAACCCCCTTGTTGTAGTTTAAATCCTTTATTTATGTATTGTGATATATAAGTCGTGATCCATCCGCTGCGTGTAGATCTAACTCGTTTAGATCTAAGATCCTACATCCTTCATGTGGTATCAGAGCCAGGTTCCACAATTTATATAGTCATAATCAAAATTAAACGATTTAAAGGAGGGGAATTGCATGTAAATAAATTTTATTTTTATGCATCGATAATGATTGGTTGTTGTGGTTGAAGAGATGGATTGGGGGTTGGCACTGTTTACCCGTTAGATCTATTGTAAACTCATATAAACGATGAAAATTCGTTCATATGAGTATAGGAAATTATGTAATTTATTTGTTATTGCAATTTTAATTTCCAGAAAATAGATCTGTTTAGTAGCTGTTTAGTTTTTTCGTTTTTACCGTTGATCGAGCCGTTGAAACGACAATCCCTCCAGTCAGAATCAAGATTAGGAGATGATGAACAACTCCATCAAATTTGGCATCGATCGGAGTCCGTCTCCATATCCGTTCGTTGCTGCATAGAGGCTGCTGTAACAGAAAAATGCAGGATTCACAGAAACCCTACCTGTGACTTCCTCGAATTTCTGGGAGATTTTGGACCATTGTAACATAAATCCGACCGGTCAGATTTATAAACATGGATTCATTGACGTGGCATAAACATTTCCGGTGGATCGGGTTTCATCTCGATTCCCGATTGGCCTCAGGAAGTCATTGATGCACTGTTGTAAGAGACAGATTCAGCAGCAAGTTAGGCGGCTCATTTGAGAAAATTGACAAGTCAAAGCTTCGATCGAACCGTCCATATTGAAGCCCAAGAGTGAAGAATGTGATCTGGAAGGTTTCGTCGTGATCCGAGTTCGTTTGATTTCCCGATCGTCGAAGAATTTGAACATCTACAGATTAGGGTTTTATTTATTTTCTACTAGGTTAGATACGGGGGTGCCAACGGTCCATCTCGGTGTTTATTTTCTGCACTAGAATACATGTTTAGATTGTATGTGTAGAACCGGAAAATTGCCATGACATGCATCATATCATGAATTCCACTCCATATGCATACATGTAGAAATTAATTCGAGGAATTAGTTAGGTATTTATAAAACACGCAATTATTTTTAATTAATTGTTTGATATTAATTAGAAACTAATTAGGGTAAAAACCGAGGATCACGGGTATTTTCAATCGTCGTGGTTGGGTGATGGATTTTCGGTGAATCCCACTCTGCGAAAGCATAAGGAGTAAAATCCCGAAACTTTTTGGTTAAGATGTTGGATTCTCGGTGAATTCCACCTTACCTAGACGAGATTACGTTTTTGTTCCGTAGTGTCTACGTGAAAGTTTGATGTTTAAGGATTGGATAATCACGGGCAAACATGGTTCGAAAGTGGTTTAACCACGGTTGGGTGGTCAACAGTAGCTACTGCTCGATAGACTTCACCCTCCACGTGTGGCGTTTGCACGAAGTGCAGCAACGGAGCTCCCCTAGTCTTTGTTAGATGTAATATCGTCGGATCAATCATAGATTGACCCGATTACGCAGCGGAATGCATCAGATCTTGATCTAAACGAAACAAAAAAACATAAATTTAAGATCTAAATCTACAAGGGGGTATAGGAGCCTACCTTTTTATGGTGCTTAACTCCAAGAACAAAAGGCTCCAAGAACACGTGATTGAGCAGCCACCGTCTTCCAACGTGCGTCTCCCAGCAACACCAAGTGGATGGTGTTTCCCACCGCCGGACCTCCTTGATATGCTAACGGAATAATCCCGAAGATTATTCCAACTCGAAACCCTAGAAAAATAGCCAAAAATTCCAAGCTATTTTTCTTCAATAAATGGCATGAATTGTAATGTCAAAAGGCTTGGGAGAACTCTCTTTATATAGGAGAGTAAAACTTAAACTCCAAGGATTTAATAATTAAGAGATAATTATTACATTAATCCTTTTTCCAAATAAAAGATATATAAAATAATTATCCCAAACAAATTAGGATAAATCATATTATTATCTAATATTCCATGAATTATCATTTAACAATTAAAAGATAAATCACATATTAAATAATTATCCAAGAAAACTAATTTCCCAATAATTAAATAAAATAACAAAAATGCGCCATATGCAAACCCCAAAAAAGGTAACACGCATTTTACTATATTTGACCAATTAGGTCAAAAGGTCAACACACCAATTTGGGCCGAGTCCACGAAAAATTTCTTTTCCGTGCATTTAATCATCTAGTCCAACTAAACAATTAATCCACATATCAATTAAATAGTCCAATCCAACTATTTAATTATAATTGAGGTGCAACGACGAGAAATCCAATTATGCTATTTCGGGAGCCACGTCGGGGACCATGGACCCATATTCAGTAGCTACAATAAATTAGATTAAATTATTCATCGCATGAATAATTATATCCAACCTATTAATTCGGGATTACACCACCATAAACCCAAATCGAACTCTATCGAATATAGATAACTTACACTAAATTTATGAGTTGAAAACGTCCACTATATAATCATTACATACGGATAAATCCTCCATGGATTCGCTCACATCGATTCGTGGATATTTCCGTAAACCCTTCTCAAACATATTATCCTTATTTACCATTAACCCCTAGTGATCAATTAGTTCATAACCAATATGATATGAATCGGGCCCATCGATCGCTTTCTAGGGTCAACAAAAAAGAGAATCATGGCTGCACTTCTTCCGAAGGAAGGAATGGATTCCATATCTCGTGATAACACGGACTACTCACTCATCCCGCAATAGAGCCAACGAGAAGTGTTGGACCACATCTGCAGTGATCCTTACTAACACATAAAACTCTACCCTAGTCTAAGCGTTAAATGCAGGGATCACCTCAGATTTAAGATTAATCCATATATGATCATCTTGTGATTCGGCAAGACTTCTCGATTACGGAATTATATCGAGAACTCAAATCAAATCGGTCCAAATTTCTATATGATTATCATCATATATAAATGCCCCACTAGGTATCCTATTACCGACAGTCCGGATAAGACTGTCACATCTAAAGTGTTCTGGGCGCATTATTAGCAAATTAATCCAGAGACCCGTACTCTGATTAATAAACGCTACGGACCAAGTTAATTTTAAGTATATTTCACAAACTCAATCATCGTGTGTATAGCCATACACTGAGTTGTGATTACATAATCAATATACTTAGGGTTTTTCAGTAAGTGTATTAATATTGGCAATAAATGCGAATAAATAAGATGAAATAAATTCTATCATTTATTTAAATAAAACAATTACAAATTGTCTTTCGGGCATAAAACCTAACAATCTCCCACTTGCACGAAAGGCAAGTGGATTAATTGTTTTAGAGCACACCCTATATCTATATTACAGCAATACAACTCCCACTTGCTCTAAAGCAAATAAGTCATGTCCCTAATACCAATAGTTTCCAACTGCCGGTTGAAGACTTCTAACGGAAATGTCTTGGTGAAAGGATCAGCAGGGTTGTCAGCAGAGGCGATTTTCTTGACGGAAATGTCACCTCTTTGGACTATCTCTCTGATCAAATGGTACTTTCGCTCGATATGCTTCGACTTGCGGTGACTACGGGGTTCCTTCGAATTAGATACTGCCCTATTGTTGTCACAATAGAGAGCGATCGGATCGTTGTGATTTGGAGAGACCCCTAAACCACTCAGAACTTCTTGAGCCAAATCGCTTCCTTAGCCGCCTCGAGAGGCCGCTATGTATTCAGCTTTCCATAGAATCAATCGGCCGTCTTTGCTTGACGCTTTCTCAAATGATCGCACCACCACCAATGGTAAACACCGAGCTGAGGTAGATTTGAAATCATCTCTATCATTTGGAAGTCGAGTCGGTGTACTCTTTGTACATCCAGGTTTGCACCCGAATATACCAACATATAATTCTAGTCCTCTTCAAGTACTTGAAGAGGTTCTTTCTCAGAATCAAATGCTCATTGCCTGGATTCGACCGATAACGATCGACGAGTCCAACGCCATAATGTATGTCGTGTCTAGTGCACGGCCATAACATACATTAGACTACCTACAAACCCGAAGCATAAGGTACTCTTCCCATAGCCTCTGTTTCCTCAGAAGTCTGAGGACTCTGAGTCTTAGAGAGATGGACGCCGTGACGAGTTGGTAAGTAACCCTTCTTTGCGTCCGTCATGCTATATCTAGCCATCACCTTATCAATGTAAGTGGCTTGTGAAAGAGCTAACATCCTGTTCTTACGATCCCGTAGTAATTGGATCCCGAGAACATAATTCGCCTCTCTCAAATCTTTCATTTGGAATTGGCTGGCCAACCAAATTTTTTTAACGTCTGACAACATCCCCTTATCGTTTCCAATCAGGAGAATGTCATCTATGTACAACACTAGAAACGCAACCTTATCCTTAATTACTTTCTAGTATACACAAGGTTCATCAGGATTTTATTCGAAATCATATGACTTAATGGATCCATCAAATCTATGATTCCAAGACCGAGATGCTTGCTTCAACCCATAAATGGATCTCAGCAACTTGCACACTTTGTGCTCTTGGCCTTGCTCGATGTATCCTTCTGGTTGCTGCATATAGATTTCCTCGTCGAGAAAGCCGTTAAGAAACGCTGTCTTGACATCCATTTGCCAGATTTCATAATCTAGGCATGCAGCAATAGAAAGGATGATCCGGATGGATTTAAGCATGGCCACAGGGGAGAAGGTCTCTTCGTAGTCTATACCCTCTCTCTGTGTGTAGCCCTTAGCTACAAGCCGTGCTTTAAAGGTTTGCACCTTACCATCAACTCTTCGCTTCCTCTTGTAGAGCCACTTGCTCCCTATGGGTTTTACCCCTTCGGGGCAATCTACAAGTTTCCAAACAGAGTTAGAGTACATGGACTCTATCTCTTGATTCATCGCGTCAACCCATAGATCCTTGTCACGATCCTCCATGGCCTTGCGAAAGGACACTGGATCATCTTCCACACCATCAGAGACGGCTACATTCACCTCTGATTGTCCATAGTGGCCGAACCACTCTCTCAGTACGTATGGGTGGATTAGGATTAGGGGTGACTGTTGCATTCATAGTGTTTCCTTCAGTGACACTAGGTGGCACTTGTGGCCTGACCTCGTCAGAAAGTAACTCCTCAAGTATGACTTTACTTCGAGGCTTGAAGTCTGTCATATACTGATCCTCCAAAAACGTGGCGTTAGTGGAAACTATTACCTTGTTATCTTCCGGATCGTAAAACAGACCTCCACGTGTTCCCTTGGGGTAACCAACAAACAGACATACTTTCGTACGCTTTTGTAGTTTCGTAGTCTTGTCCACTAGTAAATGTGCAGGACAACCCCAAATTCGAAAGTGACGTATGCTTTCGCCACGTCCCTTCCAAAGTTCCAAAGGTGTCTTACTGACAGACTTAGACGAAACCACATTCAATATGTGTACCGTTGCTTCTAGAGCATATCCCCAAAAGGATATCGGTAGCGAGGCGTAGCTCATCATTGATCTGACCATGTCAATCAATGTTCTATTTCTCCTTTCAGCAACTCCATTTTGCTGAGGTGTCCTAGGCGCAGAATGTTGGGAACAGATCCCATGTTCAAGTAGGTTGTCGATGAACTCGAGATCTAAGTACTCTCCTCCGCGATCGAGCGCGAAGGCATTTCAAAGACTTGCCCAATCGCCTTTCGGCTTCTGCTTGAAATTCCTTAAACTTACCAAAAGTCTTAGATTTTCGATGCAGTAGATAAACATATCCGAACCTCGAGTAGTCGTCGATGAAAGTAACAAAATACTCGAATCCGCCTCTAGCTTGTACATTCATCGGACGACAAAGGTCTGAATGTACTAACTCTAGAGGTTCTTTGGCCCTATTCCCTTTTGACGAGAAGGGACGCTTAGTCATTTTTCCTTCCAGGCAAGATTCGCAGACGGGCAACAAGAAAACAGATAACTCTTTTAAGGTATCACCCTTAGCCATTCGTTTGAGTCTTTCCAAGGAAATGTGACCTAGCCTAAGGTGCCAAAGATATGTACTATCTTCTTTATGAGAAATTTTCTCGCCTTTTAGCATATTTTTATGTGCTACTTTAAACATTCGATATTTAACGAGGAGCTTATGGGTTTAATGAAATACAATCCGTTTTCTAATACAGTAGTACACAAAGTAAAACCATTATTTGAAATAGTAAGCTCATTATTCATAAAAGAAATAGAGTACAACTGGTCTTTCAAAGCAGAATACAAAATTAAATTTCTACGAAAATTCGGAATGAAATAAACATTGTCTAAATGTTAAACATTATTTCCAAAATGTAAAACCACAGCTCCCACTACTTTTGCTGAAACTAACGCCCCGGTACCGACTCTCATAACTTGAGCTCCTTCCTCTAGCTCCTCATACGAACTAAGGATCTGCAAAGAATAACATACATGGTTAGTAGCTCCAGTATCCAGTATCCAAATTGATACATCTTTAGCTATATTGAAAGATTCCAAGACAAGTAATTCAGGATTACCTTTCTTATCTTTGCCATTGCTAGCCTTAACCTTCCCATCCTTTACATCTTTGAGATATACGGGCGTTGACGCGCCAAGGTGCCTATCTCATTGCAGAATGACACTTGCCCTTAGGCTTGGATGGTGTACTTGGCTTAGCCTTCTTCTTCATAGGTTTAGGCGCCCAGCCAGCTTGTTTCTTATTCTTTTGTTTACCTGCTTTGGTTTGACTTAGACGCCTTGGCTACTCACCACATTAGCCTCAAATTCCTCCTTTTCTGGTCTAGAGTTTTATCTTTCGTAGAAAGACCCTCATAGACTTGAAGTTCATTGATCAACTCTGTCATGGAAAGGTGAGCCTTAGACATGACGTAGCTGGTCCCGAACGTCAGAAATCGGATGTCGAGATTCGAGAATCAACGACACTTGGGTAGCATCATCTATAATCGCACCATGAGTTCTTTGCATCGGTAAAGTAACTAATCATGTTCATCACATGACCATAACCGATGACCCCGCCTCATCTTGGCATTGATGACCTTCCTCACGGCCTCGTGTCTCTTGCTTGATCAGACGGTTTGTCAAACATGGTGGTTAAATCTTTGCAAGATTTCTCATGCGATATTAAAACCCTCAATCTTGCTCCGAATGACATCCGACAATCGAGGCTAAGAAGATGCCTCTTGCCTTATTATTCGCCTCTTGCCATTTTTATGTTGATCGCAAAATGCGTTTAGGCGGATTTGGAGAGGGTAGAGCAGGCACTCCTCCAAAACAAACTGTGCATTCTCAAATACGAGGACCACGTTTATGTTACTTTTCCACTTAGTAAAATTGTCGCCATTAAGTTTATCATTCAGTAAAGTTTGAATTTGCGAAGACATGTTGCTATAAATAAAATGACAGAAACTTAATCAAATATACACTACTATATTTTTGTTTTAGAAATAATAAACGATATAAAGTCTATACTACCATTCCAAGGATTTAATCTCACACCTCGAAGGTGCACCGTGAGGTCGGTCAAAGAGGTGATGATTAAGCGAGACAATGTCTCTCATTGATTAATCTTCGAGAATCAAACATCTCACGGAATCGAGACATCCCGGACCTTAATCACTGATCACCTTCCTTTTTCTAGCCTAGATATTTCGAAAATATCCATAAAGAGTGTGACCAACAATATCAGATCTCAAAGTACGCCCCGAGTGTGCCGCCGCAGGGTCGGTCAGTGACTCAACGAGTACCCGAAATCCTATCCTTTCGGAAAACAAGCCTTGAATTTTGATAGGGGTGAACACCACCCGCAGGGGGGGATGACGGTCAAATTATACCCGTAAAAGTCATCAACATTGTCCTTAAATCGGGATTAATAATATATATTTTATATTAAATCACATGTTTATATTTATTATTTAATGTTATGTGATTAATAAGATATAATTTGGTATTTATCCGTTTTCATTGTATTTATCCGTTTTTATTATATAATTTGGTATTTATCCATTATTATTTAAATATGATTTATTTTGGGATAAATATTTATTTTGTAGATTGAGATAATTTTGGAGGATAAATACAAATGGAGAATTAAATCTCAAGATAAATCCAAGATGCATTGAAGATAAATATCGGATAAGCACGAGAAGAGGAGTAAAGCATGACATGAGCCGGCAAACCAATCCAAGAGTGGCGTCCCCTTCCACACACACTAAGGGGGGCGCATTTTGCCATTTTCCGGAGATCGGCCGGGAGTTATCTCTTATTATTTTGATATTTTGAAGTATATCTTTTAATTAGCTTGAAACCTTATAAATAGAGCTGTACTTTACACACTAAATACACTCTAGAAACACAATATTACAATACTTTGAGTTTATCAATAAAGTTCTTTTTATTTTATATTATGTTTCTTCATCACGGAGGCGATGGATTCATCGATTAGAGATTGCATTGAAGGATCGGAGGACCCTCCGTCTACGAGGGTAATGTCTATCCAAATATGTCGTTTTTATTCGTATATCTATTTATTTCGTTATGGAGTAGTCGTTTGTGTATTGATTTCGTGATGTAGTTAAGTAACAAACCCATATTCATGTAAGATCTAAGCCGTACGAAGGAGTTTTACGAGAAAATTCTAGAGTCACCAGGTCTAGATCTACCACGGTCTATATGGTTAGATCTAACCATCAAGATTCTAGTAATTTTCTGTGAACGACTTCGGCTATGTCGTGCCTTCCGTTTTTCATATAAACATGTAATAGATCTGGCCAATTTGTTACATCGTTCTCGTAAATTAATATGATATATTGTGAAAATTGTCATGTTACTAGGACATTAGTTAGCCGATCGTTTAGGAGGTGTTCCAACCCGTCCACGGTGGTTTCCTAGACGAGGTGACGATTTTACATCGGCATCCCTAGTTTGGTATAGCATGCTTGTTATATGATGTTCTATCTGTCCAAGGAAGGATTAAGTAATTAAGTATAAAGATCTTCATCCGTTCACGAAGTAGATCCAGTTTAGGGGATGACTCCCGTAGCCAAAATATAATCAACCTTAATGTCTTTTCTGTCTCGGTTTAGATATTCATATTTGGGGGAGTAATTACTACTAGCGTAATCAATACCGTTTGTTAGAGTATTATAAAACCATAAAAATAAGTGTTTAGTGTATTGTGTCGTATTGCTAGTCTTTGTGTTTTCTATCGTGTCAACCTTTATTTTTACGTTATTGTTGGTCCGAGACCGCCTTCAATCTATTTTTAGTTTAATAATGTTGTACTTGTTTAAGCCGAGTCTCTATGGGATCGACCTCGACTCCATCTAGCTATACTACGATTGAACCTAGTTCTCTTGCTAGTTGGTTATTTAGGTATCGAGTATTTTATTACTTGGACTGTGCATCAAGTTTTTGGCGCCGTTGCCGGGGACTCTTGTCATTAAATTGAGTATAGCTTATTTTATTAAAAGTAGATTCGTAAATAGTGTCTGTTTAATTAATTTTTATAACATAGAATTGACCTGTATGAGTCGTAAAACAAATGCAGGCGAGTTTACTGTATGTTTTGTTTTACATGATTACGCTTTGTGATTTTGTATTTTTTGTATTTTTAGAGTCTGTTTTAGTTTAGTTTTTATTTATTGAGTCTAGGATTAGCCTTTAAAGTTTCTAATTGTTTATTGTTTTTGTTATTTTTATTTTTGTCTATTTTAGAGTCTCGCCAAAGGTAGTAGCCTTGGTGTATTTTAATTGTTTAATTTTGTTTTTGGCGTGCAAATAAAAAAATTATAAATAAAAATTAAAAAAAAAACAAACAAACAAGCTACCCGGATTTCTAAGGATCCAAACGAAGAGCAAGGCGAGGAAAAATCTAAAGGAACACAACATTCCGATCAATCTGACTCAGACATGGAAGGATTACTGAATAACGCCAACCAGGTAAATGGAAATAATTTTAATAATGCAAATTTTGTTAACCAAGCTGTGGCTGCATGGGAAAGGCGTACTTTGCAAAGCTATGCAACGCTACCATTGAACAATTCATTCTGCTATCGTAGTGCTGAAAATCTTTCTTTGAAGTTTATCACCCGAAACCTAATGTCATTCAAATGGTGGCAAACTACTCCACTTGTTCATGGTATCTGAATGAAGATCCTGGCATTCACGTGATGAATTTCTTAGAGATCGTTAGTACCGTGAAGCCGAATCGGTTCTGAGGATAACATTAAGCTAAAACTTTTCCTTTCACTTTGAAAGATAAAGCTAAGCAATGGCTTTTCTCTTTAGAGGTAGATCAATCACGACACAGGAGGAAGCTAACTACAAAAGTTCATGAATAAGTACTTCCTATTGGAAAGACCTTTAAGTTTCGCCAAGATATCTTGGGGTTCAAGAAGCAACTTTACAGGAGAGTTTTGATCAAGCTTGGGAGCGTTTTACGGAGTCCATGAGGAAGTGCCCTCATCATGATATCCTACATGGATTTTAATGCAAACCTTTTACCATGGATTGAGAGATATGGAGAGATATAGAGTAGATGCCTCCAAGAATGGAGCGTTTGTTCTTTATCTCTGAGGAGGCACGAGGAAATATGGAGAAAATAGCAATGAATAGCCAATGGGGAGGTGGTGAAATAGCAAGCTGTGAAGATGGCCGATAATCTGAGGTGGGTGTATCGCATAAGATTCTAAATACTCTATTGCTCATAAATGATAAGGTGGATGGTATGCATGAGAGGATTGTACTGAGTAGAGGCTGGAAAAGGGGACGAAACGACTAGGCCATTAGAGAATGCGGGTACTAAAGAAGCCAATTAAATTGGGAGGCAGGGGTAATCAATATGACGATTACAGACCAAATCATGACCAACCTGAATTCCGATGGAGTGATCCAAATGAAGAGGTAAAACCACACAACACTTATGTACCTCGGCAAGCTCACGGTTGGGAAGTTGCACTTGAAAAGATGAGTAACACAATGTCCGACCTTTGTGAATCAATTAGCAAATTCCATGACCCGACTTGGCTACAAACTTTCACCAATCTTGTCAAAAGAATGATGCCAAAGTCACCAACCAAGAAGCCTTAGTCCGAATCTCTCTCATCAAATAGTACAATTAGGTGAACAAGCACAACTAGACCTCTGGGGATTTCCGAGCAACACCGATAGGAACCACAGGGATGTGAATGCGATAATGATTAGAAGTGAAAAGGAGCTCACCCAACAATCCCAAAGAACGAGGAAAATATAGAAGATGTTAGGGATGTTGAGAAAGAGCTGAGGAGGCATTCACACCACGCTTAGAAAAGTCCCCGACGAGCAATTATCCTCCATCTCTACCATTTCAGGGAATAGTGATTGCGCCATGATATCTTTTCAAGGTGAGGTTGTTAAGGCTGAGAAGCAACAACCATGGTTTAAAGATTATGTGAATTATTTATCCGGGAGATATTTGCCACGGACTTTAACCAAGCAGCAAAGAAGAAGTTCTTTGCGGACCTTAAACATTATTATTGGGATGAACCCTATCTTTTAAGCGTTGCTCGAGACAACATCTTTAGAAGATGTGTTCTGAGAGGAATTCCTCGATATACTTAAACATTGCCAAACTTATGAAGCGAGGAGGACACTATGGAGGGGACAATCATCATTGCTAAAGTTCTCCAATGTGGTTTTTATTGGTCCAATCTTTACAAAACTACGCAAGAATATGCTAGATCCTGTGATTCATGCCAAATGACGGGAAATATCTCGAGGAGACATGAAATGCCACCGAGGAGTATCTTAGAACCGAACTCTTTAATGTATGGGAAATTGATTTTGTGGGACCTTTCACTTGCCTGCTTTTCAAACCGCTATATTTTGGTGGCGATCGACTATGTGTCTAAATGGGTTGAGGCTATTGCTTCACCTACCAATGATGCAAAGGTTGTCTTGCGGTTTTTAAAGAAAAATATCTTCACGCGGTTTGGAATCCTCGTGTCATCATTAGTGATAATGGGAGCCATTTACGTAATAAGCCGTTTGAGAAGTTAATGGCCAAAATGCGGGTGAGACATAAGTTAGCTACCGCTTATCATCCTCAAACAAGTGGTCAAGTTGAGGTCACGAACCGAGAGATAAGCGCATCTGGAAAAAAGCGTGAACCCAACAAGGAAAGATTGGTCGTTGAAGTTAGATGATGCTTTATAGGCTTATCGATTTGCGTATAAGACTTCCATAGGTATGTCCCCATACCGATTGTTTTTGGGAAAGCGTGTCATCTACCGGTTGAACTTGAGCACCGTGCCTTATGGGCTACTCGTATGTTGAATTTGGATGAAAGTTTAGCCGGAGAAAAGAGATTGTTGGAATTAACTTCGCCTAGAAGAGTTTCACATTGAAGCTTACGAGAATGCTCGGATCTATAAAGCGCGCACTAAGAGATTTCATGATAAAAGATCCTTGACCGCACCTTTAAGATGGGTGATATGGTTCTTGTTTACAATTCAAGCGCTTGAAACTTTTCCCGGAAAGCTAAAATCAAGATGGTTTGGTCCTTATAATGTGAGTAAAGTATTTCCTTCCGGAGCTGTAGAGGTAAGTCACTTGGATGATCGAAAGACTTTTGTGGTGAATGGCCACCGATTAAAGCATTACCTAGGGAATCAATTTGATAGGGAGGAAGATGTACTTACTCTAGGCAATCCTAGTTACAACTAGACCATCATGTGAGTACAATCGAGCTAACGACTATAACCATAGAACTATTTCTTACAACTATATTTTAGATTTGTTTTGTTTTTGCTTTGAATAAAGTAGCATGAGATCTTAAGGTTTTTTTCATCTCGCCATGTTCGATTCTAAGTTCGGAATAAACGAGGTTTTTCCTTGATAGCCGCCATGTGAGTTTTGTAGTTTTAACTCTTTGGTTTTACATGTCATTGGTTGTATGAAATAAAGTGGCTTAAATTGTTTTGGATATTCTATATCTAATTACGCCACATTATTTTATAACTTCCAATGACATGTTATTAACAGTTTCGTGGAGTTTCTGTTTGGTTTTCTTAAACAGGTTTTCGTTTGCTTCTCCACGACGTGCTTGGTCTACAACTACTCCGATATTCTGCTTCTTGCTTGAGAGCCGTTCCCAGAGCTAAGTCTTTTTCTTAAATTCTCCATTTCCTTTGTCATTGGGGACAATGCCAAGTTTGAGTGGGGGGTAGGAGACTTAGCCATGATACTATAATTGAACAATTGAATGAAACGGTGAAAAAATGAAAAAAAATTGAACAAATGCCAAATGCCAAATTAATTATCTCGTACCCTTAGAATTGTCAGTTCTTATACATAGAATTGATAGGGACTGAACCAAGTTGCATGATTACATGATCATTTTATACATATGTGAATGTAAATTTAAGGATATTCATGCCAACTATTGCAAGTAGTTATTTATTATTCGATTACTCAGTGTGTGAATCGACAAATACCACACAAATTATAATAACTAAGAAGAATTATGTGTACATTGCGTAGATGATTGGTTATGCAGACTAAGAGTCGATATTTATCTGCTGATGTATTCTTATCTTCTAGCCATCAAAGCGGAGTAATAAGCTTGAGAATTATCTGTGTTTTGACAAAATGTTAAACACTGGGCTTGTAGTAACATTACCAAAGTAGCCCCGCGCTTGTGGTAATATTCAATGCTTCCACTAATCCGTGAGAGAGGGATTCTTGCAATGCATACTTTACTTTTAAAGCAAGTTTCTTTCTTGAGAGGTGTTAAAGCTTGAAACTATGAAAATGTAAAAAAATTGAAATTTTTAAGAGGCTTGAGTATTTTCTCGGTCTCCAAGTCCAAAAACCTTATGGATGACGCTCTTGCTTATTGTGCACCATGTCTTTACCCATTCATGAGGCTTAAGAAGTGGAATCTTTGATGTTGGTAGGTTAAGACTCACGAAGTTAGCATAAACTTTAATCTTGCCATGAATAGATAAAACTAAATGCACATGCACACGTCACTTCGATTCATGACGAGTAGTGAATAATGGATACCTTATGTGCATAAGTGGTATGAGTTGACAAGAGTTTCTTGTATAAGTATGACTTGACCATGGAAAATGTGTCTTGGGGAATGACTTATTGATGCTTTGTTCGGGACGATCAAAGTCTAAGTGGGGGGTAGTTGATGACGGTCAAATTATACCCGTAAAAGTCATCAACATTGTCCTTAAATCGGGATTAATAATATATATTTTATATTAAATCACATGTTTATATTTATTATTTAATGTTATGTGATTAATAAGATATAATTTGGTATTTATCCGTTTTCATTGTATTTATCCGTTTTTATTATATAATTTGGTATTTATCCATTATTATTTAATTATGATTTATTTTGGGATAAATATTTATTTTGTAGATTGAGATAATTTTGGAGGATAAATACAAATGGAGGAATTAAATCTCAAGATAAATCCAAGATGCATTGAAGATAAATATCGGATAAAGATCGGAAGAGGAGTAAAGCATGACATGAGCCGGCAAACCAATCCAAGAGTGGCGTCCCTTCCACACACACCATTTGGGGCACATTTTGCCATTCTCGAAGATCGGCCGGGAGTTATCTCTTATTATTTTGATATTTTGAAGTATATCTTTTAATTAGCTTGAACACCTTATAAATAAAGGTACTTTACACACTAAATACACTCTCTAGAAACACAATATTACAATACTTTGAGTTTATCAATAAAGTTCTTTTTATTTTATATTATGTTTCTTCATCACGGAGGCGATGGATTCATCGATTAGAGATTGCATTGAAGGATCGGAGGACCTCCGTCTACGAGGTAATGTCTATCCAAATATGTCGTTTTTATTCGTAGATCTATTTTATTTCATTATGGAGTAGTCGTTTGTGTATTGATTTACGTGATGTAGTTAATTAACAAACCCATATTCATGCAGATCTAAGCCGTCTGAAGGCGTTTGTGAGAAAAATTCTAGAGCAAATTCTGAGTCACGGTGGTTGCCTAGATGAGGTGTGAGCAACCCTATGTCCACGGTGGTTGCCAATTTGTTACATCATTCTAAGAAATTAATATGAGGTGTCGCGATTTTAGATCGGCATCCTTAGTTTAGTATCCCTAGTATGCTTGTTATATGATGTTCTATCTGTCATCCAGGAAGGATTAAGTAATTAAGCATAGGGATCTTCTATCCGTTCACGAATTAGATCCAGAGTTTGAGGATGACTCCCGTAGCCAAAATATAATCAACCTTAATGTCTTTTACATCTCCGGCTTAGATATACATATATGGGGAGTAATTACTACTAGCGTAATCAATACCGTTTGTTAGAGTCTTATAAAACCATAAAAATAAGTGTTTTAGTGTCTCTTTGTCGTATTGTTAGTCTTTGTGTTTTTCTATCGTGTCAACCTTTATTTTACGTTATTTGTTGGTGGAGACCGCCTTTTAATCTATTTTTAGTTTAATAACGTTGTACTTGTTTAAGCCGAGTCTCTGTGGGATCGACCTCGACTTTATCTAGCTATACTACGATTGAACCTAGTTCTCTTGCTAGTTGGTTATTTAGGTATCGAGTTATTTTATAACTTGGCCGTCATCAAAGCCTACACCACCGGGTAATCTGAGAGACAGGCCATGCGCTTCTTTATGCATTATTGATTCTCCTCACAGGGAGGTTAGAACTATTTTAGATGATGATGTAAGGAGCTTGTCCTATCTAAATAATCTTTCCTTTTTGGGCTCCGCTCATTGTTATCACCATAAAATGGATGTAAGATGTAGTTACACATGTCGGCCTTGGGGTCCAAAATCCTACAAGGCGGTCTTGATAGAATCTCTATTTAGAGTGCGTATAAAGTATTTGCATCGATTCTTTAAGCATATTCACTATATTACAATATATTAGTCAACATTTGTTTTATAGAATCTCTAATTAGAGTAAATGCATCGAGAATCTCTACAGGTATAATTTGTATAGAGAATCACATGTTCAATGCACCACATATATGTAATGCAAAATTTACATATTATGTATTTTAAAGATTTGAGTAGAGACTAGATCTGCTGCAGATGATTTTAGTAGATCTGGATGATTTAAATCTCTATTTTACATATTTAACATGTTTCTGATGTCTACACATAAGTGCGTAATGAATCGAAATCTCTACGATGCAAAATTTGAGTAGAGAATGTGTGTTATATAGTGTAAATTTAGAGATTCTTGATTTACAAATGTGAGTATAGATTCTGCTACAAATGGCTATTAATGGAACCTTAATGATTTGAATATTTATTTTACATATGAGTAGTGATAGTTATCAACAAATAGTCATAACAAGGCGCAACACACTCCAATTGATCGTTGTGTGAGGCTTATTGATTCACGATAGGTCGGCTAATGATCGATGGTGTAAAAGATTGTTGTTATACATTGTTTGTGACCACCATTTTGTTGTGGATTTACCTTGTTTTAACATATCTACCACAACTACTCTTATGTACTACAAAAATACTAACAATACATATATATATATATATATATATATATATATATATATATATATATATATATATATATATATGTGTGTGTGTGTATATATAAAATGATATATTAATTACATAAATATAATATTACAATCAACTATACTCCATACCTGTAAAATATTGATGGCGGTATGATCTATTGATTGATGTCATTTTACATGTTTGTGAAGCTTTCACGATTGTGAGACATATTGAACGATATAGATCGTATTCATGGTTTACAAAATATCTATTGAATTTATATGGGGATCATATTATCTGGTGTTCATGTAACCTTTGGGAAAACAAAAATATTCGGAGAATATAGCAGATATTATTGTCTTTCATATGATATTTATTAACTTGTAAAATGCGGGGAAAAAAAAGAAAAGAAAAGAAAAAAAATTGGTGGACAGTGGAATAGTGTACCTCTAAGCTTGTAGATGGCGTCTTTCACAACCCTCTCGCATCCAGCGCAGCACATCCTCACTTTTAGCTCTATGGTCTACATTTAATACGTTTCCAACACCGTAAATAAATCGTCACATATTATTATTATTATTATTATTATTATTAAAAAATAAAAAAGAAATAAACACCATGTTCAAGACATAAATTTTGTTTCAATAAAAAAATAAAAAAAAGACCAGGTCATCACTATTCAATCAATCAATTTTTTTACAAACGAAGATCTGATTGGTCTAGGGCCAAACCAATATTGTGGGTTGGATCACGTCGAGGCGAGATCTGAGAAGTATTTTAGCATGGTCACCGAACCGTAAAGCTAAAATTTTGATCTAAAATTTGTTTGATAAAATCAGCTGGAAATTAAAAGCTTGTCGATAAAAGCGATATTTTTAGCAATAGCTAAATTATTTTAATCTCAAAAAAAAATTTCCCCAGGGGGTCACGTGACCGTCCCCCACCACATAGCTCCGATCCGCCCCCTGACCACCATGCATATATAATTTGTGCAGAAACAAAGTTAGGGTTGAAAGTAAACCTGCAAAGAAAGCGGGCGGCCTTTCTTCACCATCTTGTGGCTGTGGCCGTAGTTGTGGTGGTGATTAGAGTGGTTGTGATGATAATGAATGAAACTATATGGTATGACTGATAGAACTAACCCAAACAATCTGTCTACTATGCTAATTGCCATTAACTATAAAACTAAACCCACATATAAGGTTATGGTGCTTCCAAAACTAGTTAACGTGCATATAGATAGGTTATAGGTACATGCATAGAATTAAGAAAGAATGATAGGAAGCAAAGAGCAGCTATATTTATATTTGGAAGCAATGAATATACATATATATATATATATATATATAAGTGCTTGCTGATCTCCTCTACACAAAGTATTCCTCCTCCCTTAGCATTTTTTCAATTCTTTACCTTTTGTTTAATCACATCCATAATAATGGTATATATTGTACATATATACCATATTCACATAAGTTGATGCTTTATTCCTCATATTTTTCAACATTTAGAATAATAGAGCTCAATCACCATGCACATGAAAATTCGATATAATAAACTATTAAATTACTTTCATCGTTTCTTATATATTCTCTCGATCTGTTCTGACCAGATTACTCTGGCTGATTAATGTATAAAGAAATAAAGTTGCGCCTTTACTACAACCAAATGGTTTTAGTCTGAGCGTGTGTGCGATCTAACATGGTAGTAGGCGGGAGGTCGTGAGATCGAACTGGTTGGAGCAAATATTTGGAGAGTCTTTGGGACAGTTTGCCCACACCCTTGAATGTATAAGGAAATTGTGCAAGTGGTTGCACATTTACTACAACCAATTAGTTACAGTACAAGCGCTTGATCTTAACACGATCATCTTGTTGCATGTTGAATATATAAAATGTTAATTAACTACATACTCATTGAGCTTAAGTTTTTAGAGATATGATAGTTCTACATGATATCGAGCCGAGGAGGTCGTAGGTTCAATCCCGCTCCAAACACAGATCACCCAAACAAAAAAACAAGTGTTGGGCCTACTAAAAATATAATAGGCACACAACTTAAGAGGGCGTGTTGAATATATAAAATGTTAATTAACTACATTCTCATTAAACTTAAACTTTTAAGAGATATGGTAGTTACTACAACAAAAAAATATATTCATATTCATTTTGTTAGTGTTCTGTTTTTAAAACAACTTTATTGTGTTTTTCTTGTTATATTTGTAACGTCCCGAGAACTTGGTTTGTGACTTTATTTGAGGCGTAAATGATCAGGTCATTCTTGGACCGTCGTCTTTCTTAGAGTCTAAAATGGCTAACCCGAGTTGACAAGATTTTTATGTCTTATACTTATATAAGAGTGAGTATTCTACTAATGTGAGATTTTACAATATTCTTATTTGTTACTAAATGAGAGATTAAAAAAAATATTGACATAATTATGTCAAAAGGGGTTTTATTTATTTCATTATTAAAGTCAACATACATAAAACCCCAAAACCTCTTAATAAGAGTATTTTAATCATTTCAAAACTATTTTTTTTCTTTCTTTTTTGGGTTTTCTTTTTCATCAAAGTCAAAGGAAAACACGGTCTAAAGCTCAAAAAAGTCAATAAAAATGTTCCAAGAAGCCCTGGACTTCATAAATTCATGTTTTCGAGTTTTCAAAGAAAAACCCACCCCTTTCCGTCCACTCCCTTGGGAAAGTGCCTGGTTGTTTCTGCCGGTGATGGATTACAGGTTGTTTGCAAGTCATAGTGGTGAATATGGAGCGATACTTGTTCCATAAGCTATTTCAAATTTGGTTTCGTCTTCTGAAGGTAAATTATAAATAGTCTCTCGTTTAATTCATAGCTTTGATCTTGTTTGGATTAGAATTCGTAGTATTCATGTTATGTTGTTCTTTTGTTTGTAGGTTCACGTAAATTCGAAGGATAATCATTATTTGTTATGATTGGTTCATTGATGCCCTTTTAATGGTACTTTCGATATGCTATCGATACACTCGAGGCACCTTCGTCCACTTTATATCTTGCTTTGGCGCCCGGCCGGCTTTATCTAAAATTAGCCTCATTTTTAGCAAAATAAAGAAAATGTAGAGGCGGACCGGAGGTAAGAGTTCTTAACATCGAAATGATCCACCTTTGATTTAAGGTTTTTAACTTGTTTTATTCTTTTTTTTGTTAAAGCTGCACGAATATTGACATGTGTATGTGTTTTGGTGGTTTCGGGTATCATCATAAGTCGAAGCGGCCAAAAACTTCAAAATTGCTTTCTACCCATTATGTGATGTATCTGGTGTTTTGAGCGTTATTTGGTTTCTGAATATTTTTACGTAAAAAGCTGTTTTTTCATCTGAGTTAGAATGGTGTTTCTATGAGCTTTGTATGATCGTGTAGGTTAGATAGTGGCTAAACATGAATCTATGTGCTTTATGTGTGCTTAATTGCGTTATGGTAAGGTCTATTTAGTTGCCCAACGACGTACTAAGCGGAATACCATGACTAAGTTTCATGTCGAATGTATGACTAGTTGTAATCCCGTATTTGTTTTAAGATGATGTATCAAGCGAAATACCGTGATTTTACGTGTCATGTTGGGCGTATGTCTAGTCATATTCAATTCCCCGTGTTGCAACATGCCCACATGCTAAGAATCTGGTTTTATGTGCTAGACAAGAAACAACACGAATATGTTAACTAGTGAAACTAAACATGTATGTGCAAGATAAACTGAATGTAGTTAATAGACACGTTTTCCGTGTGTTGTTCAAAGTTGGTTTTAAAGTGGATCCTTATGTTTCAAGTTATGCTTTCAACTGTTTTGTAAATGAATGAAGTAGATTAATGTCATGTGTCTCGGCATTTGATAAACATGAATCTCTATTTTGATCTTCTTTCTCCTTAATAAGCTTAATGCATCAGTTTACTCTTTTATTTGGAATATTAAGATATGCAGGTGCATGATAACTTTATGCTGAGTATGGAGAGCAAGTTTAGGAATATGGCTATGGAGTCTTTTATGCTCTAGTAGTTTTCTTGTTAAGTAGTTGTTTGTTTGAATAATTCATGAATGCCAAGTAGTTGTAGTTGTTCCTCTTTTACAGACATATTGGTTGTTTGGGATTTTAGGGTTTATTTTCAGTTGTTTATGATTTTAGTTTGACATCGTCATATTACAGTGGATGTTGTGTTATGGAAGATCTTGAGGCATGTTTCCCGGGTTTTGTTTGTTTCTTTCTTCTGCGGCTTTCTTTGTTACTTTGATATGGCCCCAGACTTACGTGTTTTAGGGTTTTCTCTAAAATTCCGTCCAAGCGTTCCATTTCTAAATAAAATTCGATATCTTAGAGCAAGGTGTTACAATATATTTACTCATTCCATTAATACATATCATTTTGAAAACTAAACAACTAGATCACAGTGGAGGTAATACCATTTTCACGACACAAGTGTCAAATGTTAGAATGAAGAGGCGATTACTGACCAACACAAAATCGACACATTAATGACCACGAGCTATTTTACACCATTGATTATAGGCATACCTAAATCTATCAATATATCATATATCATAATCAATGGTGTAAAGTAAGTTGTGCCGATTTTGTTATGGTTGTAACCTTTATCTAGAAAGAATCACTTTTTATTATTAATTTTTTTCCACAAAGTCATGAGTTTGATTTTACGTTACGATGAAAAATCTGTATTGATGTTGTTGAAAGTGATGATTAACACCATAAAATGGTGAACAATAACAAGGATCAATCACAGAAACAAGAGCGAAGAATTATCATTGAAGAATTTCAAATATACATTTAGGAAATTGTCTCAAATGAAGAAGATGAAGTTTACAATGAATTTTAGTAAATTGGAACTTACGATCTGATTTTAATGTGTTAATTAGCTTATCTGAGTGTCTAACTCACTAATTGATCAATAACTACATCTAACAAACTCCAAACTAATTAACCGTCTTCTTTGTTGATGTGCTCGACTAAGTGCTTGGGTGAACAATCCATCTCATACACTCCTTATGTATCTTCAACACACCCCTCAAGTTGGAATGGAGTGTCAAGACAACTTGCAATCCATCTTCACTTATGTTCTTTATGATCTGTCTTTGCATATCGTTCTTGATAGGAAATCGGGGTAGCAATCTTGTAAAGTCTATTTGTCCACTTGTTTTGTTAAAATATCATCAAGGTTGTCTTACATTCTTAGAGCATAGGTTTGAGAACCTTGGCTTGATATTTCTTCCTCACAAAATGGCAATCAATTTCTATATGTTTTATGCGTTCATGGAAAACTAGATTCTCTACTATATACATGGCACTTTTACTATCACAAAACAATGAGTGCTTGTGCAGGGATGGAAATATGAAAATCGGACAAGAGATATAGTAGCCATTGGATTTCACATGATGTATTTGTCATGGCTCTATATTCAACTTCTGCGAGAACTTACTCCACAACCTCTTGCTTTTTCATTTCCATGAAATCAAAGAATCACCAAAATCTTTGCATAACTAGTTCTTGATCTTACAGTAATTTTACATACCTTGTCCCGAATCGAGAAAAGGCTTTTAAGGCTGGAGTTCTGTGAGAGAAACAATATACCTTGTCTAGGTGCTCCTTAAGATATTTAAGTAATTTGTGTCTTTCTTTGCAAGTGATTTTCTATAGGATTATCCAAAAGCGGCTTAAGCTGTTTGTATGTCATAGGCTATGTCGGTCTAGTGTTTCCCAAATATATTAGCTTCCCAAACAAACTTACGTAATAGGTGTTGTTCTCAAGAGGCGGTGAATCTTCTTTCTTCAAAGTTATGGTTGGATCCATAGGAAGAGAAGAAGGTTTGGCTCATAGATAGCCAAATTACGTAAGCAAATCTAAGAAATACTTCCTTTGATTCATTACTATGCCATGCTTGATCTAGATACTTCAAACCCCAAGAAGTACTTGAGTTCTCATATGTCTTTGATGGTAAATACGATGTAGTAAATTCTTTAAATCTGGATGGCACAGTAGATTAAAACTTCCCCTTTATGATATCACTACATGAACCCGGTAAAGCCATAAAATTATGACATGTGCCTTTGGTAAAAGGTTGTGATCATTCTTTGATTGAGTGTATCTGCTTGGGTCAAGGTTTGGTCAATTTTGTATTCCATTGTCTACTAGCATGCCTTAGGCCATATCTGAGACTTGTTGAGTCACAAACCAAGTTAGGATTTTGCAATTTTAATCCGAGGAGGTGGTTTCATATATACCTCATCGTCAAATCACCATATAAAAAAATTTGTGTTGATATCAAGTTGATGTAAATGCCATTGTTTCATTCTTTGCCACACTCATAAACAACTTTGATAGTTGACATTTTATCCATAGGTGAAAAAGTCTCAATAAAATCATTCCCTTCAGTTTGTGTGTAACCCTTTGCAACAAGTCTTGCTTTATATCTTACAATAGATCCATCTGACTTTCCTTTTATTCTAAACACCCATTTATAGCCTATAGGAACCTTGCCAGGGGTAAAGACACTAGTGACCAAGTGTTAGTGGTGTGTAGGGCATCTAGTTCACTTTGCATTTCTTGTTGCCATTACGGGAACCGGCGGCTTCTTTATATGTATGCAGTTCTTTATCTTTGTCTCTTTGAGGTTGTAAAGGTCTTGTATCATTACGAAATGTTGTTGTAAGATACCACGTTACGGATTAAATTATGAGTTGACTAGCAACAGTTATGTTGATAATATTTCAAATAAGTAGGAGGCGATCCTAGTTACGGATGACATTCTACTTTGTTTGCGGTTGTATAACATTTTGGGCCGGTTCTTGTAGGTTGGTTGGTTCGAGCCTTTGATTGATCAAGTTGATGTGTAGGGTGAGAATACACCGCTTCCCCAATGATATCCTCGTATAAATTTGGACTGGATGCATTAGGTATGACCATATTAGGATCTGTGCTGGATTGTTGGGCAAAAAGGAACTGAAACTCATGAAACAATACATCTCTGGAAATGAAGATCTGTCTTGTGGTTAGATCAAGAACTATGTACCCTTTTGTATGAACTGCATTGCCTAAATAAACACATTTTCTACTCCTTGGCTCAAACTTGCCTCTGTCTTGCACATTAGTACCAACAAAAGCTAGACTACCAAACACTTTTAAAGCATGATAAGTAGGTGATTTGCCATGAAAGACAGAATATGGTGATCTATTCTTTAACAAGGGTGTATGAGTAATATTTATCAGATACACTGCATGAATTAAGCACAAACCCCAATATACCATTGGTATATTGGCATGAAATCGTAAAGCCCTAGCTATAGCAATGAGATGTTGATGTTTTCTCTCAACTACCCTATTTTGTTGAGGGGTGTGTGTTAAAATTGGTTTTATCGTTTTATAAGGATATATTTTATATCAATTTCCCCCCATATGTGGATGTTTTTCATAGAAATCGAGCTTTATAATTGAAATATTGAGCAAATGGTGTTTTTAATAGTTAAATTGCAAAAACGTAACCGAATGATGTGCTTAAATTGTGATTTTATATTATTTTGGAGTTATGTTACGCTTTGGTATGTTTTACTATCTTTTAGTACATGTTTTCGAGCTAAAGAGGTTAAAAGATGATCAAGTTGAATTATATGATGAGAAAGAGATAAGGATGGAATTGGCTAGAAGAAAAGAGATAGAGTTGAAGATTTGAATTTGGATCGGTTGGGCGGCGTCAAGGCCCGTCGAGTTGGGCGGGCGTCCATTAAAGCAAGCGGGCGTCAAAGAAAAATTTAGAACAAGAGTTTGGACGAGAGGCTGCGACGCGTCGATCAAGTCAAGGCATTACGGGCGGGCGTCGAGTACTACGGGCGGGCGTCCGTCCGCCCGACTTAACTTTGCCGACCTAAAATCTTATAAATAGCCGCATCGCCCCAACCACTAAATCATTGATTTTTATACCGAAAATATATAAGCGGCCCGCTCTTTTGAGGTTCCAAGGCGATCACCCGAGCCTTGTGCTCGGGTGATCGGGTTAGATTAGGATACTTTTATTTCGTTTGTTGATTACGTGGAGATCATCCATTGTACCAAACTCGTGAGTTTATCTTTTAATTTATTCAATCTTTGTTTATTTTTATGATCTTTGATTAGTTTTGTATCCTCACATGCTTATGTGCTATGCAATCAATATCGGAAGATGAATTGCTATTTGATGTTTACCGTATGGCGAGAGTCGGTGTAAACCTTAGATCACCATAGGAAAGATGAGATTTTTAACCTTGACATAACGAGAGTTGATAGGTTAGATATCTAGGTTGCTAGATTGAGAGATCTTACACCTTTATTTTGTTAGCGTCGATCTTATATATCGGGAGATGAGAGATTGATAGGCGAGTTATCTACGAGTAAGGAATTCATCGTTTGATAGGTTGAAACCACAATATTGAATTAAAATCATGAGATGAACTAGGATTGAGATCACTTGGTTTGTATATTGTTTGATCCCGTATCATGCGTTTTTATGTTCTTTTCGTTCATAGTTTTATTTATTTATTTTATTTTATCCTTCACGGCTTTGGATTTACAATCCTCTGTCGATTTATTTTCCGTTTAGTTTAGGTTTAGTAATAAATAGTAGTAACAATTTAAGGAATTAATAAGATTAGGTTCAACAACCCAATTCCACTGTGGATCGATACCCGTGCTTACCTCTTATGCTAGCAATTACCCGATATTAATTAGGTTAGGAGTTAGTTTGCATGTTATGTATAGGTTTATAAATTATTTTTTTGTTTAGTGATGCAAAATCCTCCGAACAAAAGTGGCGCCCGTTGCCGGGGAATCGATGCAGTTGTCTAGTTTTATTAATTTTTCTAAAGTTGTTACTGTTTTGTTTTTCGTAGGTAGTTTGTGTTATTTAGTGATTATTAATTTTCATAGGTTTGTGTTTAGGTTCCAATTAGGGTTTTGTTTAGTTTTAGTGTTTTTTTGGACTTTTTTACGTGTTTAGCGGCGTTTATGTGCTTGATTTGAACATAAGCGGGCGTCACGAAGCTATTGGGCGCCCGTCCGTCCATCGATCGTCTCTCTGTTTGTGTTTTGCCCGAGCGAGGCGGCGTCCATTAACGGGCGCCCGTCTGATTCTTTCTCGAGCCAGCGTCCGTCCGATAATTTGGGCGCCCGTCGCTTTGTCTGTCACTAGTTTTTATTATTTATTTTTGTTTTAGGTAGATATCTTGGTTTGTCTTTCTTTTGCTTATAAATAAATGTACTAGGGTTTTGTTTTTAAGTAGGTAGGTTTCGTAGGTAGGGTTACGAGGTTGAATCATCCGACTCCGCGTTTTCACGATCAAATTTTTGGATAAAGGGATTGTTTTAGCTTTTCGTTAGTATTTTGGCGTAACTTTTGGCTCGAGTGTCCGTTTGGGGCCAGCGGGACCCCAATTCGGAGCTTCGTTCCGGCGCCCGACGACGTGATGAACGGCCATAGGCCGTTCAGTGCCGTTTTCGAGTCAAAATCCACTGTTTTCCCTTCCGTTTGGGCTCGAGAAGATTTCAACACGTTTTTAGGGTTTCGGTTTTACATTTTAAATTTTTAGTAGTTTAGGGTTAGGTTTACTGTTCCGTATCTTTTTAGGGAGTTTTCAATAAAGTAGCGTCACACAAATTGAGAGTTTTATTTTTCTTTGTGTTTGATGACCGTTGGGTTAGAATGTGCAAAAGTTTTTACTCAATTTGTGAAGCGTGAGTGTAACCTGTCTGTAACCTAGTGCCCTCTGTGCTTAAATTTATTAAGTAGGCTGCTTTGTATGCGTTACGGTTTGTTTTGAATTGATGATCTATTTAGGGTTTCTTTGTGTTTTCTGCTTTTCTTTGCAAATTCGATGTTTGGGCGGCGTTCAAGGTAAAAAGCGCCCGTCGATCCATGCTATCTGCGGTGAGCAGGCGTCACGACTAGTAGGCGGCCGTCCGTCTGAGTTTTGCTCAACTCTGTTCGATTTTACGAGTCAGACGGCGTTACGGCTCGTTGAGCGTCCGTCGGTCACGAGAAATTCCAGGCAAGCGCCCGTCTGGATGAGTAAGCACCGCGTCGAGGTTCAAATTTTCTTGAATGATTTTTAATGCTTTATTTGGCGTGGATACTTTCATTTGAGCTTACGTGGCTAGTTATTTTTACGTAGATATTACGAACTTGCATGTTTACATCTTTCCATCTGAATCCATGTTAAATAATTGATTAATTTTTATATACATGCTTCGTTTAGTGACACGGATGTTTTAATGTGAGCCTCTGTGGCCTTTGTATATGCGTAGATGTCCTGTTCTTTCACCGTTATGGTTTCTTTCCATCTACTAATCCATGTTAAATAATTGATTGACTTTGATATACATGATTCATCTATGTATGTTATAGTTACTGTCGGTTCTCGTATGCTATAACTGTTCTTATTGTTATTTAGTAGCTAATGTCGGTTTCCGTATGCTACATATCGTTGTGATGAATCCTGTGAGCTTTGAGACCTATGTGCTTTCTTGTTATTCTAACTAACTCATATGGGTAGCTCTTTGTCGGTTTTCATTATGCTACCATGTCTTCTTATGAGTTATATCTGTTTAGTATAGCTAAATGTTGGTTTTCCATAATGCTATCACCTTTGATGAGTCTTAAGTCGCGTCCACCTTGCATATAATGAATAATCTTGTCGTTTATAAGTAAACTATCATTATTTGGTGAGGCGTTCATGATATACATGTCGTGTTACAAATGAGTGGGCTAGTTTTCTTTCGTTTATTTTCTTTTATTTTTGCATATCATTTAGTTGCATGTCATCTAGTTGCATTGTTTTCTATTTTCTTTTATTTTTTTAGGTGTAATTCTTGTCGGTTTGCCGTGCGCTACCACTTTTATTTTATTTTATTTTTGTTTATGCGGGCCGTAGTCAACTTGTAGAGTTGTCTACCCAACTTGCTCGGCTGAGCACATCATTTTATTTTATTGGAATTGCATATCATGTAGATTGCATATAGTGCATCTAGCCACCTTTATTTTGTAATGTTCCATGTATATGTTCCATCTTTATATGAGCTTTATGCACATGTGGACCTTATTTGTATTACAAGCCTACGTGGCTTATTTGGCGCTTAGGTGTCTGTGTTTTCCACATATGGTGATCTTTCCATCGAGCAATTATACCGTGTGCTTATATCATTATTGTTGCTTGTTATATCCCCCCCCGTGTCCCGAGATCTTGCCATGTTTTCAAGTGGTGCAGGCACATCTTTAGTTGTTTTTGTCAGAAGCTACCTTTGGGGCCAGAAGGCGGAGAAGGACTCATATGATATCACCATTGTTGTCTTCTTGATAACCTTGGATCATTCTGAAATCGGCTAAGTTCTTTTATCTTTTCTTTAATTACACACAACATGAGGACATGTTGTAATTTAAGTGTGGGGAGGAATGGTTTTGTGTACCTACATATCGTTTGCTTAATTCGTTATATTTCTATGAAAAAGTGCTAAATTTTAAAAAATTTGCTTCGTCCCAAGTGAACAAAGGCATATCTTTATTTGAGTTTTTATATCGTTGGTGCATTATTTTGCATATTTAGTAAATTTAGATGTCTCACTTTGAACACTATTTTCACGTGCCATAGTAAATGATGAGCTACATTTTAAAAATTTGTGCCCATTTGATTAGAGATTTTTGATGATTATCGCATGATTCTTTGCTTACGTACGAATTTTGAAAATTTTAATAGTTTGTGTTTAATATTCAAGTATGACATACTATGAATATCTGAAGGTTTGAATGTGATAGGAGGGATATAATTTAAGGTTTGAATACCACTCTAAGATGAATAATATGAATAAAGTATGTGTATGTCGGAAGTAGCGCCGATGATTTGAGTCACAGTAGGCATTATCACGAAATGTCTATACCCTATGAGGTTAATAGCTCCCATACTTTGATGATAGTAGTCCAGCTAGGGTGTTATCACGAAATATCCTATTGCTGGGAATGAGGGCATATATGCTATGTATGTGGAATTGATTGAACTATAATGAAAAATTAGTGAATGGCAACATGAAAAGATGGTTGAAAACCGTAGTTATCTTAACTATCCCAGTATAAAAGCAGAAAGATATGTTGTAGGGATTATCCTCTGAGTATGTCAGAAAGGTCTTAAATACCCTCTATCATTCTTTTCGGAATATGTATGTTTTGTGAGGTGCATGTTATAATCGTTTTTATATTTTTAATTTAAATGGGAGGTTGGCTAGTTTTGCTTGAATCAATTTCAAGTGTGGATTTAGTGGAAATTTATTATGGTTATGCACACACACTTGGTTGAACCTCTAAAACTATTGAATATGCTCTATGGTTGCATAAGTGTTTATATGTCTCGAGTCTTGATTATGTTTTGTCTCGCTTCGGGGACGAGCAAGGTTTAAGTGTGGGGAGTTGTTAAGGGTGGTTTTATCGTTTTATAAGGATATATTTTATATCAATTTCCCCAATATGTAGATGTTTTCATAGAAATCGAGCTTTATAATTGAAATATTGAGCAAATGGTGTTTTTAATAGTTAAATTGCAAAAGCATAGCAATTATGTGCTTAAATTGTGATTTTATATTATTTTGGAGTTATGTTACGCTTTGGTATGTTTTACTATCTTTTAGATACATGTTTTGAGCTAAAGAGGATTAAAAGATGATCAAGTTCGAATTATATGATGAGAAAGAGATAAGGATGGAATTGGCTAGAAGAAAGAGATAGAGTTGAAGATTTGAATTTGGATCTAGTTGGGCGGCGTCAAGGCCCGTCGAGGTTGGGCGAGCGTCCATTAAAGCAAGCGGGCGTCAAGAAGAAATTTGAGTGCGAGAGGAGTTTGGGCGGTTTGGGCGGCGTCGATCAAGTCAAGGCATTACGGGCGGGCGTCGATACTACGGGCGGGCGTCCGATCCGCCGACTTAACTTTGGCCGACCTAAAATCTTATAAATAGCCGCATCGCCCCAACCTAAATCATTGATTTTTATACCACGAAAATATATAGCGGCCGCTCTTTTTGAGGTTCCAAGGCCGATCACCCGAGCCTTGTGCTCAAGGTGATCGGGGTTAGATTAGGATGCTTTTATTTCGTTTGTTGATTAAATGGAGATCATCCATTGTACCAAACTCGTGAGTTTATCTTTTAATTTATTCAATCTTTGTTTATTTTTATGATCTTTGATTCGTTTTGTATCCTCACATGCTTATGTGCTATGCAATCAATATCGGAAGATGAATTGCTATTTGATGTTTACCGTATGGCGAGTCGGTGTAAACCTTAGATCACCATAGGAAAGATGGGATTTTTAACCTTGACATAACGAGAGTTGATAGGTTAGATATCTAGGTTGCTAGATTGAGAGATCTTACACCTTTGTTTTGATAGCGTCGATCTTGTATATCGGAGATGAGAGATTGATAGGCGAGTTATCTACGAGTAAGTTTCATACGTTTGATAGGTGAAACCACAATATTGAATTAAAATCATGAGATGAACTAGGATTGAGATCACTTGGTTTGTATATTGTTTGATCCCATTAATATGCGTTGTTTTATGTTCTTTCATTCATAGTTTTATTTATTTATTTTAGCTTTTATCCTTCACGGCTTTGGATTTACAATCCTCTGTCGGTTTATTTTCCGTTTTAGTTTAGGTTTAGTAATAAATAGTAGTAACAATTTAAGAATTAATAAGATTAGGTTCAACATCCAGATTCCTGTGGATCGATACCGTGCCTTACCTACTATATGCTAGCAATTACCCGATATTCGGTCGGTTAGGAGTTAGTTTGCATGTTAGGTATAGGTTTATAAATTATTTTTGTTTAGTGATGCAAAATCCTCGAGAGCAGTGTGCACACAAGAAGTTTCATGTACAATACCTCTTTCGACATAATATTGTGTTAGTTGAAACTCAAGGCCATTATCAAATCTAATGGTCCTAATATGCCTATTAAATTGAGTGTAAACCCATTCACAAATTTTTTTAAGTATATATCTAGTTTCTGCCTTGGTTTACATAAAAAACACCCATAAGTATCTACTAAAATCATTTACAATAGACAAGAAATAATATTCACCATTATGTGTACAATGTCTATTTGGACCCCAAATATCAACATGAATTAGGTCAAACACAGTATTACTGACAGAAACACTGGTAGGAAAACTCAATCTTCTTTGTTTAGCCAAGGACAAACATGACATTCATTGTCTAAAGGTAAAACAACATCAGGTGCATCTAATAGTTTTACAACTTTTAATATTTGAGTAGATAAATGCCCTAATCTATAGTGCCATAACAAAGAATCAGACATAGCATGACAAATCAAAGAAGTATCAGAAACAACATGTCTTGGTTTCAGAATGTATAGTCCTCTGATTAAGCTAGCTGAACCAATCATCCTCTGTGTTGGAATATCCTTTATCACACAACCATTAGCATTAAACGACAAAGAATAAGTAGTACTTGCAATGAGCTTCCTGACAGATGACAAGTTATAAGAAAATGCAGGTACACACGGTACATTTTCAAAATTATATCATCATTAATTCGACCTCTCGATATGTGTAACAAGAGATTTACCCCATTTGGTAAATTAAGACTCGAGATGTTGCCTGCAGGTATATGTTTAGTCATTAAACTAAGGGTAGATACTACATGATCACATAGCACGAGAATCAACAATGCAATTGCATATATTACGATAGAGGATCACTCATGACTTGGACATTGGCGAGTCATGTGGTGAAAAGCGAGATAGAGAAATAATAGGATCTGCATCTTGTATCTTCCATTACCTCAACATATTCATGATCGATCATCTTTGGGATATGGTCATAGTGTCGACTTTGGAGGATATGGCACTAATGGATAAGATGTAGTGTCATTCATAGAAGGTTTGGCATCTTAAAAATATTATGGATCAAAACAGATTTTGTTCCCATTTTTAGTCATAATAGCACCTCTTCCCCCACCTCTTGATCCGTTAGGGTAACCATACTTCTTATAACCCACTTCCTTTGTATGACCTTTCTTCCCACAAATAACTACTTTGCATTTTCTTGCTATTTGCACGATAGTTTCTCTGATTTCCTCTTCCCGTTCCTCTACCTGCTTTGCATTATTACTACTCTGTCCCATTATCTTGATTAGTTTTGAATAATCTTGACCAAACCTCCAGCATATTTGCGATAAAATTCAAGGCCATATTCTCTCATATAGTTGAAGAGTAAGTAATCATGTCTCATCTTTGAATAGCCATTGAAAAAAAACATTAGCCTCATCGGGGAAGAGGTTTAGACATAAGAATCCGAGACTTCACATTACTATAAGCTTGTCATTTAAATCTTTTACAAACCTAATCACATAGTTAGTTTCATTGTATCCCGTATAGATCTCAATGCATGTGAGATACAAGGAGGGATTGGTTTAACCACCAAAATTGATCCCACAATGCCTTCAACTTGGTAAAATATTTAGTAACGATTAATGCACCCTTCTTAGTGATGTAAATTTCTTCTTGAAGATGAAAGCATGTATACACTATCCCGAACCAAATCTTTTATTCAAATCATCCCAAACTTCTTTTGTTGTTTGCGACCAAATGACACTTTGATAAATTGCGGGATCAACGAATTCAAAATCCAAGTATTGACAATATCATTACATTGACACGAGACCTCAAAATTCACATAATCCTCGGAAGGTTTAGGCAAAGTACCATCAACAAATTTACCTTACCTTTGGTAGAAAGCACCATACCGATTGCTCTTTTCCATTGATGATAGTATTGTGCACGCTACAGGCCCGATTGCACGAGACCATATACGTATTCTCTGCTTTGGATGAATGTAGTAAGGATCTACAATTCCTTGTCTTTGCCATGATTCAACTCAAGAATCGAAAGAACAAAGACAAGAACTCACAAGATGAACAAAGTGCGCAATAGACAAAGAAAATGAGAAATCGAAGCTAAAATGCTCTCATTACCATGTTGAAAATGATGATTAACACCATAAAATGACCGAACAATAACAAGGATCAATCACGAAACAAGAGCGAAGAATTATCATTGAAGAATTTCAAATATACATTTAGTGAAATTGTCTCAAATGAAGGCGATGAAGTTTACAATGAATTTTGATAAATTGGAACTTTTGATCGATTCTAATGTGTTAATGAGCTTATATAGAGTGTCTAACTCCTGAAATTGCTCAATAAGCGCATCCTAACAAACTCTAACTAATTAATCGTCTTCTTTGTTGATGTGCTCGACTAATTGCTTGAGTGAACAATCCATCTTCACTTCTGCTCCTTATGTATCTTCAACATATGTGTAATTGGTAAGTATCTTTGTGAACAAGGATGGAAGGAGATTGATATAGCACACCCAAAGTCCAAACTAATTAATAGTCTTTTGTTTATATTTTAAATTAAGTGAATAGCTATACAGGCTTTTCTAATGTAAGGTTACCTATGAGCTTTTTACCTTATAAATAACCTAAGCTTCTTAGATATTAGATCATATGATGTAATCTTATTTCCTCCTTGATGAATGAAAAATATTAAGAGTTTAAATTAACTCTTCTTTTATCCTTTACGCTGCAGATCTTCAATATTTTGAAATAGTTGGCTTAGCCAGGCTAAGTCCACCCGTTCAATTTCGCTATACCAAATAACTTATATTTTGCGATCAAAATCAATAGATCATTTAAATTTCGTCTTTCGGGTTATCGAATAGAGTTCATTAGTGAAATGTAGAACTATAACTCCTACTTCCACCTATGTTTGTGAACGTTTGAGAATCTGAATCTTGATTTGATGGTAACCGAGGTCGAAATCATCTAATAATATTATTATTTTATTTGAAAAGGCAATGCTTTGTTCTTATCTTTGAACAATGATGTAACACATGATTCTATTCCACATTATTACAATATCTTTTTTTAAAAATCATCATATTATTGAATTCCAACTTGATATGTTTGCATCTTTTATGATGATTTTGTGGATAAATAAGCTTAGTCATATCTTAGCCGACAATGACCTAAAATAAAGATTCTTAACAAAGGGGATGGCATAAAAACCATGCATTAATGCTTCAAATTGTAAGGCAAAAGCAAACCCTCCGAATGCCTGCTGACAAGCCTGGAAATAAAATACCTGGATATGATTCTTGGGTTCGGGGGTTGCTTAGTGAAATAAATAAAGATGGGCTCTGATGCAAAGGAACCAAAATATTCTTGAAATCTGCTGTTTCACAAATCACAATACTTAAGTATTAAGTTCATTAGTTTTGTTTTCATGATTTTACAGCACATTACATATTCTTTATGGGATGTTCTTCCCCATTTGAATGCAACCAAACATTTAGAATCTCTTCTTGATTTTTATCTCAGCCCTCCCTTTCTCCCCTTATCACCTATTATTTGGGGTAAAGTAATTAGATTCCTATGAAATTCAAACAAAACAGTTTCACTTTTAACCTATGTGCATGCAATAACTTATAGTACAAGATATGCAAATCAAAAGCGAAATCTTTGGTTCCACAACAAAATAATCACAATAAATTCATAGCGCATTTTACACATTGGTTACAAAAGATTCATATCTATCAATGAATCTGAGTCATCTGACATTATGATCAATAATGTAAAAATATTGTTGTGTGCTTTGTTGTGCGCTTAGTTCTTACTCTTATATGCGAACTTGTGTGGAAACTTGGTTAACCTTTTGATTTTAACTTTCAAATTTCTATCTTTGCTTTGTACTTTAGGCGGTAGGAGCACTCATGCATCGATCCTATACTGAATATTCTATTTCTGATTTTAAATACATTTTTTTGTAGTTTACATAATCTTTATTCAAGATGAAATGAATCGGATTGTCTATTTTACATAATTTGGTTGATATAAAGGAAAATCTACAGAATGTGGATTAATGCAGTAGATGTAAACAAAATTTTACGAGAATATGTATTTTCTGATAAAAAATATAGTGTATGATACATTTTATTTTGTATGTTGAAATCTTTAAAATAATGTTCTTAAAAGATTTACAATATCTCGACAAGCTGCTCTAAGATCGTCATGCGAGGAGTAATGTTATGGGACATGAGTGCATAATTTTATTCACGACTGTGATTCGGACATTGAAAGACCATTTGGGTTTTGTGATAATTAATTCTCGGTGAATACAAATAATAACGTGATTCGTCAATGTTTAAGAACATTGACAATGGGTGAAATTGATAAATCGGGCCGATCTGATCGACATTTTTGAGTCAAACATTTTACGACATTTTTGAGTTCCCGTCAAATTTGGGCGATTTAGTCCAAATCTGTAACAAGCGTCAAATTTGGATTTCTTTTGTACCAATCCATTCAACGACCAAAATGGGCGGATCCGTCCAAAATTGGACGATTCGCCCAAATTTAGGCGGTGGCCAAAAAAATTGGATGGTTTCATCAATATTTTCTTCAAAAATCTGCATCTTACTTCAATCTAGATCGGAAAAACACACACTCAATAAATTGAAATCTACATCTTTCTTCAATCCCGAGATCTGTTTCTAGTTTTCTAGTCTCTAATGACTCATTCTTTAATTCATCAAGAGGTTCTAATGTCAACTCATGCGGTTTTGAATGAGAGAAAGAAGTGAGAATCCTCTTTTCGACTCGACTCTCCCACTCCGAGTCGTTGCTTTTCTTTACATTTACTTGAAGTATTTGCCCGACTTGACCACTCGAATTTTAGATATTCCTTTTTATTTCTCATCAAATGAATGGCATCTTCTTAAAATCCTAGCTATTCTTAGAAACAAACAAGCTCCACTTAGTGAGTCAACTCGGTGCCCAACTTCATTAATCTCATTGTCTAACATTTTGGTGGTAAATACAACAAATTTGAACTGGGATTTGGATGTTTTGTTGATTTGAAGAAAGATGGGAGTTTTGAAGAAAGATCACGATTTTGGAAGAAATATGCAGATTTTGAAGAAAAGTGATTGATGAAACCGTCTAATTTTTTGATTTCAAATTTTGGCCACCGTCAAATTTAAGTGAAACCGTCTAATTTTGGGCGGATCCGTCCATTTTAATCGATGAATGGATTGATACGAAAAAGAAATCAAATTTGGGCGGTTTTATTTGTATTTGGGCGATTTATTTGTATTTGGGCGGGGAACTGAAAAAAAAAAATGTCGAAAAATATTTGACACGAAAAAAATATCGAGGCGTTCTGATTGCACGATTTACCAATTTCGACATAAAGCGATAGCAGTTCGAATGGTTCATTTTCTATTGAGCATGTAGGAACAAACTCCATGATGGTGGAAATGTTGACTAAAGCTTAACTTGGTGATTTATAAATGTTTTTGAAAGAAATGTATTCCGTATCTTTTTCATTGATTGATTAATTTGGTACAATATATACAAAGATGTTTCTGATTTGTCACTCCTCAATAATAGGACATGTGACTAAATCTAAAACTACCAATAATATGAAATCTAACTAATCAATTCAATATATTTTACAATATATTCAATTAATACACACGTGCTCTATCACTCCCCATGATCGAAGCAGGAGGGTGCGGACGTTGAGGCTGATGCGGAAATCATCAAATAAAATCAAAGGTAGTCCGCCCGTGAAAATGTCGGCGATTTGATATCTCGAAGGGATGTGATGAACTGAACTTCACCCGTGCAACTCTCTCTCGAACAAAGTGGATATCCATCTCAATGTGTTTGGTGCTTGATGATGTTATGCGGGGTTGCCCGACAGAGTAGATGGCAGCGTTATCACGATAAACTAACGTTAAACTGCGAACCAGGGCAACACAACTCTGGTAGAAGATTGCGGACCCAGCGAGTTTCGGACACTACATTTTCCACACCCACGATATTCGGCTTGACCTTTAGGCGAGGCGGTGTGGGTTGCCATTTGGAAGACCAAGATACTAGATTATCGCCGAAAAACACAATACCGAGTAGACGGCGAGTATCGGGGCGACCACCCCGATCGGCATCGATATATAGCGACCAGGAGAATGGGCGAGGAAGGAGATAAATGTAGGCCAAAAAGTAGCGTGCCACTGAATATACCTTAAAATCGTTTCAAAGCATTCATATCGTGATGCGAGGATCATGCATATGAAGACAAACTGTTATCTTGCATAGGAGATATCGAGCGCGTAAAGGTAAGATACCGTAGAGCCCGAGCAAGACTCGGTATAAAGTAGAATCGAGAATAGGGTTCACCATCCCGAAGTGTTGAGCTTGGGTTTGGTGTCGGCGGGTGTATGGGCATGTTGCGGTTTGTCATTCCGGCACGGGAAATAATCTCGGCATACTTTTGTTGAGATAAAAATAATCCACCATGATGAGGAGAAACCGGATACCCAAAAAATAATTGAAAAGCCCAAATCCTTCATAGCAAACTTGGAGGCAAGTTGATCCATAATAGACTTGGGGCGATCCGAAGAGGTAGCGAGGATGATATCATCCACATACAAGAAGATAAACCATATCACATCCATGGTGATACACAAACAAAAAGCATCGCACTTCTTGTTTATAAGCCCAATCCATAAACAAAATCCGCCAAAGCGTTTGTACCACGCGAGAGGATTGCTTAAGGCCGTATAATGACTTGCGAATGTGACAAACATAATCCGGATGGGTGGGATCCCGAAAACCCATGGGCTGATACATATAGACCGTCTCATTGAGTTCTCTATGCAAAAGCATTTTTAACGTCTAATTGATGGATGCACCATTTCGGGATAAGGCCAAACTCAAGGCGATCCGAATCGTAGCGGCTTGACCACGGACTAACCGTCTCTCCACAGATCCACACCAACTGTTGAGTTTTACCATCACACAAGGCGGGCTTTATGCCTCTCAAGCGAGCCATCGATTTAAATTTATGAGCAAAAACCCACATGGACGAATAATATTAACTCCCGGTAGTGGTACCAAATCCCAAGTTCCATTTTTAATTAGTCGTCAAACTCGTCGGTCAAGGCCAATTTCAATTCGGGTCACGTAGTGCCGTGGTTGATTTTTAGTAATGGCGAAGAGTGACTTTGAGAGAGAAGGCGTGATCGGAAGAGTATTTGATGTTGGGCGAAATATACCACAGCGCCCAGCGTAAGCGGTCGGTTGGTTGGATTGGAGGTGGGTTATTTGGGCCGGGGATGGAGGAAGGGAATGAGTGGGCTGATGGGCCGTGGATTGTGGAAGGCTGGATCCATCAAGGAGGCGGGAGAGGAAGAGGCGAAAGGGCGAAGTGGAGTGGGCCGAGAGGGAGGGGTGGAGTGCGCCGAGAGATTATCAGGTGGGCGATTGAAGTGTTTTGAGTTGGAGACAATGGCGGGCTTAGGTCATTTAAAAATCATAATTGTCGGGCCGTGGGTTATAAAAGGGCGAAAAAGGAAACTTGGTTTAGTCAAAAATAACATGGCGACAAATAATGATTTTGTGACTTGACAACTCGTAACACTTGTAACCTCGGTGATTCGGCGGAAATCCTAAAACACACATGGAGAGGAGCAGGCTTGGAGTTTGTGAATTGTATTCGAAGGGGAATAAGGGATAACACAACACCCGAAAATGCGAATATGGGAATACGAGGGATCACGTTTATAGAGGACCTGATGAGGAGATGCATTGTTGAGCAACTTATTGGGAAGAATATTCAATAAGTAGGTAGCCATTTGTAATGTGTGATGCCAGAAAGTGGGAGGAACGGACGCATGCAGTAAAAGGGTGCGCACAATATTATTTATTGACCGGATTTTCCGTTCGGCTTTACCATTTTGTGAGGAGGTATGTGGACACGAAAAACAAAAAGTAAGATCAGTAGAATCACATAGCTTGTGGAACGAGTTATTATCAAATTCACGACCATTATCACATTGCAGGTTATTGATATTACACCCCAAATTGAAGTGCGGATCACGGGCACACAAGGTAGTGAAAATTGGAAAAACTTGAGACTTTTTAGCTATTGGAAAAGTCCACAAAAAATTGGAAAATCATCGAGAAATAGAACATAATAACGATGTCCCAAAGAACTCATAATAGGCGATGTCAACAGATCATTGTGTAAAATATCAAACGGAAAATATATGAGAATGGGATGCGATGAAAGGCATTTTAATATGTTTGCCAAACACACAAGATTGACAAACACTAGTCTGTTTAGGTACACCACATTCAATAAATTTATTGTGCGAAAGGGAATTTAAAATAGAAAGTCCGGGATGACCCGATCTATCATGCCACACGGTGGAAGCCAAAAGATCTTGTGAGGTAGGCCTAGGCAAGCAGCGGGGATGGGATATAGGTCACTCAGGCGTGGTGAAGCCGATCATAATATTGCCTACGTATTGCCAGGCTCGATCGACCCGAGCAGCTGGCTTTCGAGCGACAGTGACTGCGTCTAGGCCGACCGAACCACGATTCGTGTCGGAACAAATCATGACTACTTCTTAACGTTTCTAACTAAACACATGGGTTAGTAAATAAATCTACATCAACGCAATCAATACAAATAAAAACTTCTCCATGTAAAATATATCGGATCTACAAATAAGGTGCATAATTGAATAGTCATACCCTCGAAGAGCGAGAGTGACTCACTCTTTAATCGGCTCCACTATTGGAGAATCACTTGAATCCCACAATGTCACGAACATAAAAAAATAAAACTAAAACTCAAAATCTAAAATTGTATGAATTGTTTTGTGTTGTAGTGGTGTGTCTTTCTACCGACATCGTAATTTGCTTGTTTATATAGGAGTTACTTAGCCGACATAAGGAGAATCCAGGAAGATTGACATGCATTTATCACGTTGTTACACCTCGTTAGGCGAGTCCCGTCATATATAATAGACAGAGAAAAACCAAGCGGGTCAAAACTCACGCTAACATTATTATCCGAGGTAAATTTGCGGCACGAGACCAAATTTTTAATCAACCGTGGGGACATGAAGGACATGATTGAGGATAAAGGTGGGTGGGAGGGTAAGGAGGCATTACCATGACCACAAATCGGGATTATTGACCGTTACCAACAATACTATTATGATTGGCGCCCGAATTAAAATAGGAATCGAGATTACACAGCGTAGATGTCATATGAGATGTGGCCCCGTATCCATATACCAATTTTGATCGGGTGGGTTGAGTTTCATTGTTTGGAATGTTGCGTCAACATCCGTGTAAGTCGATTTGGAAGCCAATTAACCCCAGGGCGATGTTGGGGAGTGCGAGCGGCGCCCTTGAAATCGGCGGTGGAGGCGCCGGCCGAGCCAATGTTTGTGATGGGTATGGAGATGGTGGCATCCCCGGCTGGGCGGATAGAACCACCACGGTGGAGGAGTTCTTGCCATTAGTCGTCGCGGGCCACGGAGGACTATTTCCATTTAGCCATTCGCGATTGCATGGCTGGAGCCCACTGCTTTACCATTATTCTTGCCTGCCGAGTCGATTATTGCGGCCCCTTCCCACAAAAAGTCCACGATTCTGCGTGTCCACGACCTGCGGTGGTGATGAGGAGCCGCCGAAGGATGAACTGCGCCGCGCCGAGAAAGCGAGCGGTGGCCGGTTTGGCTCTCTCGGCAATAGTGGTCTCCTCTAGCGAGCCGATTGAGCCGTGCCAAGCTTCGGTAGATTTTCTTATGCATCCACGGTCTACAAAATTCGTATAGGGCTTTGTCAACCGCCGAAGCAACTTTAGCACAAGAGCATAGTCGTGACCGGGGCTCCAACATTGAGCAATTGGTCGGCCAATCGTTCGGCCCGATTGCAATACGCATTGGTGGAGAAAACTTCGGCCAGGGTGGTGTTGGTGAACTCGCTTGTTGAGATACATCGCCCTCGAATTATCATTATCGTGGTACAAATCGTACGCTTTGCCCGCGCATTCTCACGTATCATCATCCTTCAAAATACGCGATAAGGATGTCGGAGGAAGAGTAGCATATATCCTTTGTAAAAGCTATGCGCATCAAGCCGTTTCCAAAGTGGTAAATTGAAAGGGTGCGCTTATTTAGTGTAAACGAAAATCTACAGGAGTAAATGTGAGCGAGGTAGAGTTAGGATCGTAAAGAAATTTCTTTCACGTCACAATGAAAGAAATGTATTCCGTATCTTTTCTCATTGATTATGAAATTACAATATATATACAAGATGTTTATAGTTGTCCTCCTCCAATAATAGGACATGTGACTATATCTAAAACTACCAATAATATGAAATCTAACTAATCAATACAATATATTTTACAATATATTCAATTAATGCACACGTGCTCTATCAGTTTTGTTAATGTGGGTATTGTATGCTCCTTTTGGTTAGTAATTGACAAGTTATTTGCAGGAAATGAAGTTTTTACATTTATACTCATAATGTTATGAGTTTGTGATCTCTATAGGAAGCCGGTTGAAAATATACGGCGTTATGGTCACATTGCATGTAGTTTTCCGCTAGCATATATTTTCATACTTGATCCGTGTCGATAATTGTGAAGTTGATGAATGTGACAATTGTATAAGGGTGGAATCGGAATGTCGATGCATCGCCAGATTTTTAGATTTCAGAAAAAAATTTGACCACATTTTACATTCCGACCGATAGGTGTCGGAGGCGAAGCGTCGGGATCTGAATGATGTTGAAGGATTGGGTCGAGTAGGAATGCTAACATCTTGCAAGAACTATTCCGCGAAAGAAAATAAAAATTCAAACAAACAAACAAAAACGTTTGACAAATCAGGAGAAAGGCTACGTCTTCTCATTCACTAAAATTACTTGTCTTATTGCTAATATAAAAATCTACAGCAAAAATTAAGTAGCCATGATAACATACCTTGAAACATCTAAAAAGTCTAACTTTTATGCTAACAAACATTCATCATGTATGATATAGTTATTTTAATTTTCATGGTTTCATGCAAAGAAATTTACATATTGTACCGGATAAAAAATTATGAAAAAGAAATTATTTATTTTCTTTGAGAAGAAGAAAGGATCTAAAT